>DWME01009093.1:0-11159 GCA_018244795.1 Parelbella ahira ahira
AAGCATGCAGACAAACCGGAGCACGGTTTCAGCAATGCTTTCTAATAACATACTTGTAAAATTGTGTATTTAATAAATAAATAAAAAAAAAAAAAAAAAATCTTTGCGACTGCCTCCTTGGTCGAGTGGTTGGAAGCGCGACTGCCTATCGGGAGGTCCCGGGTTCAAATCCCGGGTCGTGTGCTATTAGATTTTTCTAATCTAGAATTTCTAGTAGTGACTTGGGGTCTGGCATTGTCCCCGGTGTATGGCAATAAGCTCACCACCTATTCCATGGGACTTAAACGTAGATACGTTAAAGTTCCATTGAACGTAACGAGAATGGTACGTAGAGTGTAGTACACTCCCACGTTTCACCAGTTGGTGAAACGTGGGAGTGTACTACACTCTTCTGCCTACCCCTTCGAGGATTACAGGCGTGACGTTACGTTATTAGTTATCAAGCCACAAAGCAGGTCGAGTCGTGTGTAAAAAGCAGGAAACACTTATGTGCAGCTTTCTGCTAATCGTTATAGGTTTATTTGTAATTTAATAGACATGTATAGAGGCTATTCCGAGCTGCAGTAGCATTGAATATATGCCTACAGAGCGGCCGAAATGTGTTCTCGTGAACTAAAGGTGACTTGGTATAAACTAAGTTGCAGCCGGTCCGGCCGACGGCTACTGGCGGCTGTTACGTCAATATTTGATGACTCGTGCAAACACTAGACCGCTTAGAGCAACCAACGAGCGCGTTGTCTTGTACAAAACAGCGTTGCCAGCGTTTCCTACTCAAAATTTCTCCGATATTTAAACCGTCGCATAACGCCTGATTGATGCGGGAGTCGAAAGTCCTTGCAACCGACGCGAAAGATAGAGTGATGAATGGAAAGGAAGCACGTTAAGTTTGTAAGGTTAGAGATATTTGACGTTAGGTGCTTGATGTCTATGCCGTAAGGAACCTGGCGTGATAAAGTAATTAATTTTTCATAAATGTTACTGAGAGGTGCATGGAAATTTCTTAGAAAAGTTGCACGCTAAAGTAGCGATCCAGAAGCCATGTCGGCGATTTAAACGATGGGAAATTGCAACGACGTCCCAGCAAAAGAAATCTAGTATTAGCAGAGGCATATAGTCTAATTAAAATAGCAGGTATATAGACACCGCTCCGTTTAAAAGAATCTGAGCCTGGAAACATTTCTATTACAGAAGATTTATTCTAATAAAAAATCTCAGTTAGAAAAAACCAATAATACTCGACCGGGCATTCGAATCCAGGAATTCTCGAACATCAGTCTCGCTTTGCAAACATTCGACCGACGGGGCAGTCAGTATATATGTATGTACATTTGCGATGTACGATGAACAATAACGAACGTTATATCTCGACCACACAAAGCGACTTCCCAATAGATTAAGTCGTTACCGGTCTTAGCAATCAGTCAAAGTCAATTCTAGCAATATTTGACAAATCTACAAGTCTACAATGTATATATGTATGTATGTATAATACATACATACTGACAGAACGTTGTTAATGGTACACATTCGTACGTGATCAAGAACATTTGCTGAAAAAGTAGCCCTTGGCACACACAAATACGGGCATGTCTTTGTATGATGTTGTGTAGAAACCACATCATCATCGGCCTGCACCCGTCCACTGCTAGACATAGGCCTCTTCAATAGCACGCCACTGAGTTCGACCTTCAGCTCTTCGTATCCAGCCGCTGCCAGCCACTTTCGTAAAAACCAAATAATAAGATCATTACATAAAGCATGTCTTTTGTAACGTAATGTTATGTACTTTTTCTATTAATCTGTATGGTAGGGCATGTTGATAAATAACGTGTGGTGTTTAGGGGGAAGTGCGCGAGACGAATCTCACCTGGGAAAGGGAAGGCAAATATGACTTTATTTTTTTTCCACAAAAAATAGTCTAAAATTGCGAGAAAATTGGTTAAGTAAAATATGTTTCCCATTGAAATATAGCTTACTTCTTGTACTGCTTTATCACTAAATCCACCTCACGTAAATCATTAATAGATGCCCCTTACACCACTGCCTGTATTATGAATATATTACATTTCATAGAAATCCATCCAATTGGTCCTGTTGGATTCACGTCCCAACGTGGAATTTACATAATTTTTCTTATATATATTTTTGTATTTTCAACTTTTCCTAAACAACTTTAAAAACTAATTATTATAATATACAACCGTATTTTTGAGTTTTATTTAAATACGTACCCCAGAAAGAAAATGAAATTGACATCAAGTCAATAAAAGGATAAATAATATATATAATATTCATCCTGTCAGTAAAATTACCTAACATGTAAAACAAATATAACAATAATGTTATAAAATGTACCACTTTGTGATAACCTGTGAGCATATTATTAATTGTTAATTAAATAATTAAACTATTGTTGCTTACTCCCGTGGGAACGTTGGTAGTCCTGACGCAATGGCAGATTGCAAACGACTTGTAAAGATATGCTGGCCGCGGTCGACTTTGGACGGGTCTACTAATGGGGGACTGCCACGAGATGTTTCGTTGTTTGGAGGACATGTGCAGTTAGTAGCGATCGTTAAACGTAACACCAATCTTGTATCTTCTCAAAGAGGTAGGCAGAGGAGTTTGGTACTCTTCCTTATTTCACCAGTTACGTTTGCCCGCCATGGAATAGAGGGTGTGTATATTGAATTGATTTGTTACTCTGTACGATTGACGAAGAGTTCGGTTACAGTTAGAAAAAAGTTAAAACTGCAACAGATATTATCAGGGTAATCTAAAATTTCAGTATAGACCGGTTAAAACCCGGTTAAAACCGGTATTTTTCTATTACAAATCCGTTCCTGAAGTAGATCTATGGCAAGCAACAAGACGTGATACATTGCAGTTCACATATGTGTATCTAACAGCATGTAGCGACTTGCCAATAAACACCGTTCTATTCTAGTTATGTGTCAAAGCCGGCCAGCTATTAATACGAATCTTTTGATTAAGTATTTTGACCATTTCTATCGATATTTAAAATGTACTAAAAATTAACGACGCACAGCATATCATATTGTAGTTTCCGATCAGACCAAATGAAGCAGCGGAAAAAACTTAAATACGCAAGTACTAATAGAAATAAAACCGATTTTCCAATCGTTGGTAATGTAACCGACACTCCCGTTCAATTCAAAGGTAGGTTTATAAACATTCGCATCTTAAAGATACAGAGTAATATATTTTATCGTCAATAAGAGGCTATAGAAATCTTTCTAGCAGCAGGTTTCTAATAGAAATTCCTAGTAGTTGCTCAGAGTGTGTATCTACGCCCAGTGTATGACAATAGGCTCACCATCTACTCCATCATGGGACGTAAACGTAACTGGTGAAACGTGGGAATGTATTACACTCCGCTGCCTACCCCAGACGTATTACAGACGTGATTTTACGCTACGTTAAAACCAAATCACAGTATGTATTAAGTTATACATTTAAGCCAATAACATACAGAGTTCCACCTCAAATAACGCTTAGACTCTCCCGATCAGACCAAAGGCAGGTCTGTCAATATTTGATGATTCGTGCAAACAATGTACGATGCACGGTTAAGCGTACTTCAAAGGATGTTAACTACACCGTGTAGAGTACTAATACGTAGGCTACTAATACTGAGAGAAACTATTAATACAAGAATATACAGCTTATTTATGACTAGAGTTTAATATCTCAAAAATTGTATATTTCAGAAAATGATTCATGAAGTTTGAAATCATAATTATTCTATGACTATTATAATAGTTATATATTATACAATAGTCTGTAAATTAAAGCATTAGATTATTCTTAATATTCTTAGAATAATCATTATTTCAAACTGTCTGAACTGTTTTCTGAAAGATAGCGTTTTCGACATAATATACTCTAGTCGCCAATGAGTGACATGTTGCTTACATTAACGGACATATCGTTTTATGAGAAAATATTAAACACAAAACATTTTCTTTAACACCCCGAAAAAATCTGTATTAAATCTACCTAACTAACGTATCTAATGAAATGAACAATACATGTGATTGCGAAAAGTACTTGCCAAAAAGTCAGTCTCACTATATTCAGGCCAGTACGTATTTATGGAAAACGGTACCTACACACATCGATCAAATCGAAATAGGATTTAAGTATGGTGGGGTAGCGTTATCGAGGCTATTTAAACAAAGAATCCAAAACATTCATATTATATGTAAATAAAAATAACACAGATATTAATTCATTATTTTTTTTAGATTTCGTGGGTTTCGATATAAAATCTTCCATTTCACTGTGTGTCATATATAAATTGAACAGTAAATTTATCATATACATAGATACATGTCTAGGATACAACCGGATAGTTACATACATGCTTGCCATTTCTGGTATTCGGAACGTATCGATATAATACAAATGTATTGACACATCGCACACATCCATTTTTCCCGCGTGAATTATTTCTCGTTCAGTCGTTTCGAACAAACAGTTTTACGTATGAAATCTCTGCGCGGAATGTTCTCATTCTTTCGCACTATAATCCATTACACTGAAATTTTGAAGTATTCTGTAACGTAGGTACGTACCCTTGAAATGCCTTTCAGATAAGTATTTTCCTTCCATTAAATATGTCTCATTTAAATAGCGTGTTTTAACACGTTTCCTAATTAAGAATTCGTTTTCAGAACGAAATGTATCGTGTCGCATCCATAACGCTCAGATTGAAAGGATTCAAAAAGGTTCTGAACCGCTGTCGATTATCATTATTTTTATGTGATATGTAAAATAAACCTCGTATATTCAGCTCGTAAAAACGTGTATGATGTGAATGCGCATCAACAGAAGAAAAAATAAACAATTTCTCGGACGACGGCGCTTTTCCCGCTTTCCCGCCAAATCAGCTGTCACTGTCATTGCCATTACAGACAAAAATTAATTCTGTCTACCTCGTATTCCATTTTATTTCCATTAATTTCAATATTCAAATTGTTTTTATGATTCAGCAACATGATGGTGCATCACAGTGATTGTTGGTTTACGACACCAGTTTGACTCAAAAGGTAATTATTAAATAATTAAGATAAATTACATTATCTAATCGCTCACATTATTTTATACTTTCCTATAAGTGTAAGATTCATTCAAAAATATAGGAGTTCAAAACCTGTTATGTCCTTTATGCTATCTTACTTGTTATACATAGTTATGTTGCATAATAACTACTTAGGTAGGTACATATTTTTTAATTTGACAATGTTTGATACATATTTAAAATAGATCTTTCAAACACCTATAATGGACGAGTAAATCGTTGAAATTTAAACGCATCAAAAACTAATATACAGGCATAAAGCATTCCCAACGTTTTGTGAAGTCTTTTGAAAGTTTTAACCCTTTAGTATTACACCATAATAGTATATAGCCTTAACGCAGGACTCTTTACAACGCAGACGCGAATAATAATTTTATTGTTATTTTACAAGGAAACCGTTCATTACAACTATAAGCATGGAGCCAGTGTTGCACTAATGACTCAATTTAACGTTAGTGACGTACATTTTACTCATACAAGGCATCGATACGTAAAGCATTTTTAAGATGAATACATTTAATGCATCACATTCGAAGTTACAAACATTTTTTATATAGCTATAGTTATAATCTCACTTGTTAAGTGACGTGAGTAAAGTGAGGAGATGGGGAAAGATGGATGGATGTGGAATGTGGAAGATGAATTAGTGAAGTGATGGGCAGCATAGGGTACAGAACGTTCCTTCAGACATTTATTCACCCAAACAAACACAAATACTCAAACTATTTCTACAGATATTACATAATTAGATCAACTTTTTAAAATCTTTTTTCGTTGGTAACTTATTTTCAATGGCAGGTCTTAGTTCAATATAACCAAAAATGTACTTTACTGTTAAGTTTAAGAAAATACCGTAGTAAAAGTCAATAGATAACTGATTTATTTATCGATAGTAACATCATACATCACTAACAAGGATTGTAAAAATCAATGTAGTCAAGTTTAGGGTAGCTGTATCGCGGTTATAAAACAGCGACGCCTGCAAATGGGGCCCGCGGTCTGCCAGTGCAGCCTAACGAGGCAGTTTATATACTGTTACGACATAACTACACGATGCTTAAAAATGTTTGAGGTGGCAGTGGTGGCCTACTACAGGTGATGGGTTCAAATCCTAGCGCATACTTATTTACAAAAACAAGAGTTTTTAGACCCGAATATCACTTGTTAATACGGTAAAGGAGAACATCGTGAAGAAATATGCACATTTTATTACAATTTAAAAAATGTCCTATAAGACGTGTAGAGTCTGTCAATCCGCATTTGGCTAGCGTGGCGCACTATGAACTTAACGCTCTTGTTCGGACAGTGAGAGGAGACCAGTGGTCGACAGTGGAAGAATAAAAACGGTCAAAAAAAATCTTTAAACGTTCACAATGACTCAGCAGCTCGCAACTCTTAATCTAGATGTTTTCCACGAGTCTGTTTAGATCTAACCAGGACAGGACGTTTGCTTGTAAATGAAAAGTAAGAATAATCGTTTATACTGAATATACCTAAACGCAACAAGTCCGTTATTGGTAAGATTGCTAAAATATAAAATCTCATTTTATTTTTTCAAATATATAGGTTTCGGAATAGCACATGCGTGGTCGTGGTTAATTTTTCCAGTAAAAAAATATCGTAATATTATAATACGCTTATTAATATTGAAATAGACGTAACCCTCTATGAAAATTTAATTTCAAATAAAGTAAAAAATTGCCTACCCTTTCGGGGATTTTAGGCGTGTCTTTGCGTTTCAAAAAATTGATTTGACAGCTGTCAAAGTGTGTTGCCGAAGCAGTCAAAAATTGTTGGAAAAACATGTGTTTCAGCTTCGTTCAAAGTTTACTTTATCATTTCAACAAAAACAGCTTTTTAACCAGTCAATTTACTACCATTCCAATACATTAAACCTACATACTTATTGTATTTTATATGTATAATCATTGTATTGAAAATTAGCTTTAAATGCAAGCGACATACAATGTTGACACGTCATAAAGTATTCTTTATGAAAGTATTATTCAACAAACATTCAAAGATAAACAGCTAATAGCTTACTGTATAAAAGTGAATTTAAATAACATTTGTAGGAAGTCGGACGACATTACGTGTGCCACGACAGACGTTCTAGACGTGCTGTAGTGAATCGACAACTCACTTATAGGGCACCTGCATTAAAAATGTAATAATTCATTCCCTATTCTTGGAAACGAGTGGATTACTTTGTTGCTTCCGGTTGAATTTCGGTTAGTTACACTTGGGTCTCGTTTGATAACGACATTATACCCTTTTGTCTCTTAACTGTGTGTTGCAATTGCACGCCAAATACTCTCGGGGTAGATAGACAGCACCGCGTCACAAATATGTCTATCCATCCAGGCCTGACGTGTTTCTTTTACATGTATCCCACTTTTCAATAATGTGTGTCGATTTCGGAGACAGCTGACTCATCCGTCAGTCAGTGTCTTTCAACTATTTGGTCAAATTAGATAATCGCCCTTGACTCCTCTATCCTTGAACATTCGCATCGTATATAGATACATATGTAAAATTTTCCTTTTTTTAATCTGTAATTTTTTTAGAAGTACAGATTATGGAGCATGACGTATCTCATTTCTATACCCATAGTCTCTTTTATACAAGGCATTATTATGCTGTATTGCGAACGAACACGTATATATTTTATAGGATATGAAAGCAACAAAGAACGTGAATGATATTTGACTATACATTGTCCATTTTCCATCAGATAAACTGCACAGTGGTGTATTATTTACGTGAAAAAAAATCGTTTGAACAAATAAATTATTTTATCGAGTTTCCGCATTATTACTTAGCAGTTAAGATTATAAGAACTATATTTTTTTATTGTGGGCGGATACAGGCGAACGGACCGACTGATGGTAAGTGGTCACCGTCATCTACGGACGTGTGCAACACCACAGGCGTTGCCAATGATTTGCTTGATTTACCGAAATCTAATTTCGACAAGACAAAAAAATAGTTTAAACTAGTTAATGACCTTAGTAGGGGTGTGTTAGTGTGACCAATTGCCGATAGATGGCGTGACCTCTTGGAATAGTTTGAAACCCTCCTTTTGTTTTATAGTCATTGCAATCTTAACAAATTTGACCCTTGATTTAATTGTCATCATGTTAATAAAAATATTATGATGCTCTTAATGGTATCATCGTTGTATTCTGTTTGCCATGGCGTGCAACCAACATATTTCCGCATTATAATAATACTGATACATATTTGACGCAAACATTTGATGAAATATTCGACTAATTTCAAAATGTATTAATGAGCTATAATAAACCGCATTCTTCTACAGAATCACTATTATATACTGCTGGTGAAACTACTTTTTAAACTTTTAAGTTTAAATATTTACGTTAGACGTTTAAAAAATTCAATGACAAAATTTTAGAACCTGTTTATGGGGTTTATATTCTTGTTCGAGACTCACCATTGTGACCAACGATCAAGCTGTGCGGCCACCACGGGTGGCATACATTACCATTTTTAGTTGATCTACCCTCCCTCGCTCATTTCAGTTAAATAGGACAAGAGCGGGTGAAGACGCAAAGTTTGATAGCTCTTCGTTAACTGGACGATTGTGTTGTTGTTCTGGATATCATCAGCAATTGTCTGCTTTTTAGTGTTGTGTTTCTGTTCAAATATGAACTGTATTGCGTAATTATTAGAAGCGAATCGTAAATTTTCGGATCCGCTCGTAATGAAATGGTTTCTTCGAATAAATTGTGTTGTAATTATTACTTTACCCTGCTACCGTCATGCGAAATGCTATAAGTTGTTTGTTTTATCCTGATACCGAAAGTTTTTTGGAATATAATATGCATAAATCAGTCGTATATTGCAATATAAAAAAATATATCTTTGTATTGCAATATACGACTGATCTACGTCCTACTATCGTAATCATAATACTTTGAATTGATTGTATTTCAATTTGCCAACAATGTCACAAATTTTGACAAATCATTACAAAAGATAAGACGTATGGACCACAGATTAAAATACATAGATCACGGTCCTCTGTTTGCGAAATTTAACCAAGAATGTATTATTTATTTTAAAGTCCAACTTATTTCATTGCGAGATTGAACAATGTGATTAGTACATTTTTGCATTTAATTCATGAAAGATACCTTGGAAATAGGTAGATATAGGTTTTAGTTTATTATTCATTCTGTAAAATTCATAAATACATGATGTGTCTAGTTATATTAAAACGAAATACTTAATCATTTTTTATCAATAACAGTTACAGTGATTACTTTGTCAGCAAATTCTTAGGCAAAAGTTCTTAGGAAACGACTGCTTCAAGGAAAAGTCAAGACGGCCTACTTTTATTTTGGGCCGTATTTAATGGAATTCCTCGTACTAGCTTTTCATAACAGAAGTTATCCCGGTACAATCGTCATCATTATGTATAAATACCTTAATTCGATTTTCAATATTTTTATATGAAAATTTTGGAACAATGTTATAAAAGAAAAATCATTCAGCAACATCGAGCAAAGTTGATTTCTGATGTAGTTTCGCCTACATTAATTCATATTATATTTTCTTGAAGGCACGTCTTACAACGGTCTTACCTTCTCTTCTTGCAGAATTTCCTATTTTCTTTTAACAATCGCTGGAAAACTCCAACGTAAGATTTATTTGCCCGTAAATTTTGATTACAAAATAATGTCATATATATCACTTCACTCAAAACACATATATGTACAAGTTGGAGTGCCTACCCGAATCGATACACAAATTGACATATATCTAAACCTTAACTGCGACAATTGAGAAGCGATACCATTTAGATAGCAATAAGTAATTCACATCTGTGTTGACAGTTGACAACGGTTTTGGCGGGAACGCGTAAAAAACCCAACAGTCGAATAATTGTTTCGTTTCTTTTACGTAAAGGCGCGCTCGCTCGCTATTATTGAATTCGATTTATTGGACTTGTTAACTTGGCCTAACTTGGGACTTGGCCTATTATATTTAAATTATTTTTAATCATAATACCCTATTTGTTTATAAGCAAGTTGAGTACCTAATAAAATATAATTTAATATGGCCTTTTAAAGCGTAACACTTAATATACATAAGACATATACATTTAAAGTTCACGTTGCAATCAAAAACTGTCATCGAGGAATTTGTACTACCGTTTTATTATTACAGTTTATATAGTGGGACTTACTTGGATTAGACTTTTAGGAGGTCAAATACACACCAATGGGCTGCATTGACCACCAGCGATCAGGTAATTTATGCGTTTATTACTTCTGCTATTACATTTACGATGTGTATATATGTATACGTGCATGTATATGAATACGTATATATGTGTAATATATTTATTTATTAATATTAAAATAGGTCAAAAATTAACATTTATTGTATACATACACATTTTGGATGTTTTCTCGCATTGAGACATCTCTATGATTTTTATTTCACGTCAGAAATGACAGCTGACGTAGGATTTAACGGGAAAAGGATGAAAAGCGCTGTCAACCGAACACAGACAGACACGTTTCATTTTCTTCTGTTACACCACGCTCGCACGGTCGTGATGACCCGGATATAAAGGGCTTTGTTTGCCGGAAGATACAAAGCAACGAAGAAAATTCAACTTATAAATGCTTAGATAGTATCTATAATGTCTCATAAATTTTAGGATCCTAAAAATGGAAGATTCATGATTGGGACAGAGAATTGATTTTATGCTAAGCCCTTTGCAATTTCAGTATGGCACTATTTTTGTCTTGAAGGGTTTCGATAATAACATAAATGATAAATTTTTAAACTATGAACGTTTATCAGTGGAAGCTCCACTCCTGGAAAGTGGAAGCTTTTGACTTCATCGGGCAGACGTCTAATTTTATTGAATACATGAATGAATCAGGGAATGCCACGTTTCTTCTATGCTTCGTACAGAATCTTCTAAAAAGGGAATGTTACACTACGCTGTATCTGAGCTAATCTCTATTATCCATTTCTTAAATCAGGTGTTTATAAAGCAGATTGCGGAATGGAG
>DWME01009094.1:0-11159 GCA_018244795.1 Parelbella ahira ahira
TGGAATATGGGTCTCCTCTCATATTGAGAGGGTTAAGGCCATAGTCTGCCACGCTGGCCAAGTGCGGGTTGGCAGACCGTTACTACAAATTCCTCCTAAAAAGCTAAGTAAGAAAAATCCAATAGTACCCGACGGGGGAATCTAACCCAGGACCTCTTCATCAGCAGTCGGACTTGCAACCACTCGACCGAGGAGGCAGCTAAAACAAATAATATTAAGTCAATACTTATTTCAATAGAATTAATATATCATCATCAGGTACTTTACATTGTAAACAGAGAGCAGCATGTACCAAATATCTCAATCCTCACCAACCTCACGTGCTTCAACATCCATCACTATCATCATACACGTTAAAAACTACACAAACTCAAAATATTTCGACTCACTGCGCCATTTTTACAAAGTGCATACAAAAGTCACACGTGAAACTCTATTTATAGAGTGGGTTAGGATGACGCGGTCGTGTATATCCGCTTCCTGCGCCGCGACCGCAGGGTTCCGCCGTCTACGTGACATCAGCCCGTTTTACGTATTCCGTTGGAATTCAAACCGTCGTCGCGTCGGCTCCCTGGAACTGCACCGAGTGGAAACGTCAACTAGCAACACGCGATAACACCTCAAATATTCCAGACACCGGAGAACTTTAGTAACTATTGCGTTCCAATACTTATTTATGCAGTTTGTAATGGAATGATAAATAAATTGTAATTTATAATACTAATACCTCCATACCCTAATAATGATTCATAATTTATAATACATAATTTTAAGCAACATAATAAACATATCCATACAGAAAACCAATCAAACCCAACATTTCATATTTTTTAAATAAAAAGCACCATTGAGAACATAATAACTCATGTCAAAACTGCAATTAGAACATGCACAACTAAAAGCTGACGAATAATCAACGAAACTCACATGTGTACGTAAATTATTGCGGCCCTTTATTGTCGCGCAAACCGTTTGTTTTATGTCAATGCAAAATGGCGCCAATTAACCGACGATTAAAAACACACATACCGCTTTTCATTTAGGTTGGTAACAGACTAGAGCTGTTCATTGTAATCGACAATATTTTTTTAAATATTTCGCAATCCTATTAGAGTCTAGTACTAAACACATTTGTGTGACTACACTCTTGCATTAAGGTATTCTTATTAGTTTATCGAGCTTATCGCTGTACTGTGTCTATTTCTAATTACATTATTCTATTTATCAGACAACTTTAATTAAACTTACAATTATTTTTTACCGAAATGTTAAACTTACATAAAATTACAATGACATATTCGGCACAACAAGTGTTACAGATACAAACACACACAATTAGGCACTATAAGTTGCACAGACTGACGCATAGTTATCCAAATATAAGAGTTTATATCTCAGATAACACGTTAGACCGGTTAAAACGAACAAAGAAAATAACTGTCATATAAGCTGGAGTGAAATACTCGTAAATATATAAATATCTAAGGACATCCTCGCCACAGGGCACTCCGGTACTTACTAATGTAGACGGAGCCTGTGTGCTATGGTAACCAGACAGAATATAAACTTAGGTAACAACTACGAATATATTTTTATATAGATTTTTAACGCACACGCAAAGAAAATGATGTATATACTTATAATTCTCAACCGCTAGTCAATATTAATCGGTAAGTGGAATGCAGTTGGTATTTTAATTAAGAGTATTTTTAAAGTTTACTGAACATTCTTTGTACTAACAGGAGCGTGACGAAAAAACATAACAAGGGTGCGCAAGCAGTATTTAGAAAAATTTTAATTTCGTATATTTCCACGCAAACTTCCTTTAATGACTTGAATGTTAGTAAAACGTTATATTGACATAATAGAAAATGAATAATAAAACTCAATTTTAATGGGTTTTTCTTTTACACTACATCTGTTACACATGCATTTTACACGTATTTCATTAATCTTTAAAAAAACACCAATAGTTAATAAAAAACAAAATATGAGCAAATTAATACCGTCATTTCTGTATTTATTTTTCAGATACTATTGTTATGGTTACATTCAAACAGGATTGTTACTGTTATTTATTGTTATTATTACATTATTACAGTATTGTAACAATTACTATTATGTACGTGAATATTCAATTTAATCGCTGGTATATTACAACACATTAAACGTTAAGTCGCACGAAGTGTGGTCCAATTTCGCACGAGTTTGATGATTGCGACTCGAAATGTACGAGGTTCGACAATAGAATTTCGCGGATGAACGCTAAGTGAATGAAGAATTTACACATCCAATAAACTCGGATCAGAACCTCTTAAAGGGTTTTAGTAAGAATTAATACGACGCCCACACATGCTAAAACGTTTGAAGCCAATTCGAGCTGCATGTTTATGATTTGCTACATAATTTTTGTTCACACCATTATGTAATATAATAGCTTTACGACGACCTCCATATATGTACATACATATATCGTTTATCGCTATCTCACTAATATTACATAGATAATATTATTGCCTTCCAATTGTCATTTGCCAGTCTTTATCAACTTCATTGCCTGTGGCAAATAACAAAGGTTATAATGATATTACAACGTTATTCTATTCTATTCTATTTACATATGTAATGCATTTATTTCTGAATATAATAATACGAATAAAATATGTACCTACCTATGTTCAATTTGATTTGCATACTTTACGGGTTAGGATAAGAGGATCAATGTATTCCATACAACCAATAGTTAAAAAACCTTATCCTGCAATTAAAATATTATTATTATAAAAAAAGTATAATAATTAAAAGTTAAATTAAAAGAAAAACGTTTAGTTTTCTTACGACAGCATTTAAACATTATCATTTTTAATATATGAACTAAAGTAGTCAAGGGCCAATGTGGTCTTTGCTGTGATTAGACAGAACTGGCCGGCAAGATTGGTGGGATTGCGTACGTGGACTTGGCGCGCTAGTCTGGCTTAGCTGCCTTTTCTGATATGTCATGTTTGCCTGGCTAGCTATTTGTCACGGTTGCCATGACAACCGGTGCTGTTACAGCGGTACAATTATTATCACCTTGCTCTTAAACAATTTTCGGTATAATTATTATGCAAATGACTAAATACATGCTACTATTCAAAGTCAGATTTTCTGCTGATTTATTTGAAAGTTATTAGTATGTTACTGGATAGGCAGAGCACTAAATTTCTCTGTACTGACGGACCTAACGAGCTTCTCTACATTTATCAGCCTCTTCATACACGCACGCCCTTTTTGGAGACTATGACTTTTCAGCAACTTTTTTTTATCAGACCTGCTTCGTCGAGATAGATTAGAAACAAATTCATTAGCTATGCTTGCAACAATGAAAACGCCTTCGTCCAATTTGAACCACAGCCAATGAAATCATGTTGCGTTAATACTTTTCATCCCAGTCTTAATAATACCCGAATTTATATTCGATAGTCATGTATTTATTGTAGACTTTTTACTGTTATTAAGGTAGTGATTTATTTGACGGCCGCGCCATGTCGAACAGGGCAGTGCATCGATTTCTACCTGACCCTTGTTTTAAGAGACATAAAATAAACATCAAGTGTACGTACACATAAAGGGACTTGTCTTTAAAATTAAAGTGTATTTTATGCTTTTTTTGTCCTCACGTTATATACATACGACCACAACTTTTATCGGTTATAAAATACCTTTAAAATTTCTATAGAATTTTGATTGCGGATTTTTAATGATTCGCCGCGTTCACTTTGCGGTGAGTTAATCAAAGGAACAAATTATTTTAGTTCTTTACGCGTTTTTCAACCGAATGCAACATAATACGTATCGTAAGCAATGAG
The DNA here is from genome assembly GCA_018244795.1 of Parelbella ahira ahira. Classification (NCBI taxonomy): domain Eukaryota; kingdom Metazoa; phylum Arthropoda; class Insecta; order Lepidoptera; family Hesperiidae; genus Parelbella; species Parelbella ahira. The sequence goes on from DWME01009094.1 coordinate 3,849, forward strand.
AAAACAAATTAAAAAGATTTTTTATAAAACATTAAATTTCTGAAGTCCAATAAACTTATTTACGTAATATGAAAAAAACTATTTTCAAACCCAACTTACAAAAAATCTCGTAACTTATGAAACCGTCAAATTTTAACTCTAAAATGACAAATCGAGTATGAGGCAATCATATTTGAACAAAATATTACAAAAGTATTAAACGTAGGTTTCACGTCAAAATTTACGACCTTATTTGCGAAACACAAAGATGCCATTCAAAAATATAACAAGATCTTACCTGAGAGCATTGCAAAATTAATCCGTAACAATAAAAGACGAGAACGAAAGGACGTCTTTGCAAAAAAGAGATCATATCAACGCCTATAGCGGACAAAAATTTAATCTTTTGCGTCCAGCAAATCACACTTAAAATTAACTTTCTTCTCGAAATCCAAATTAAACAAAAATACACTTTAAATTTAGTTAACAGAGTGTGTTTTTCAACGACTGACGCTAATACAAAGTAAACGCGACATATTTATTTTACGAAATCCAATTTTCTACTGACATCTCATCTGTCGACTTTAAGCGGTCGTCCTATAATACTGTCACATTGGTTTAACGCCTTTCATGCATGATCCTTAGTTCTAAAGTAATATTTGAAATTCAAATTGAAAATATCGAGAACGTTCTTGAAGTAAATGGCCGTTACACGATTGTGGGAATCGAAGCCATAAAGACTCTCTAGTAACTTAAGTGGAAATTGTATGTTTATAAGCACTGCCTTAGAACTACGGCTTATCAAAACTATTAAACCGAACCCTGATGCAATTTACATGGCGCTTCTTAGTTTTCTTCGACCATGCGTAGCAATTTGCCATGTTCCTTAGTTAGCTGTTAATATTTTTACGATCTGATATTCGCAACTGTAACTACATGTTTATCAAGTTGAATTATGTTCAAGATATCGAATCCCATGTTAACATCCAGCCTTGGAGTTTACTGCAGTCGTTTACTTAATAAAATAATATCAATAGCAACAAACTCATGAATAACATTTCATCCGCTACCATTTTTACTACCAAGTAACAAAAAAATCTCCTCCTGTCTCTACGTAATATCTAGTCTTCAAGGCACGTATTACTAGACAAATCGTTGTCGGAGCTTATTATTTCACCTCAGAAACATTCGATAAGGCGTAACGTTTGTTAACAACAGATAACAATCAGAACCTGTTTTTGAATGACAGCCTCACGAACATTAACCATAAGTGGTTCAACCTCAGGAACAAAAGTCAGCAACACCAAAAAGCGCCTAGCGTTGGTTAACAAGTTTATCTCATTAATGTTGAAACAATATTGGCTCCAACAATATTGCCCAAACAATATTCGCCAAACAATATTCGCCAAACAATATTCGCCAAACAATATTCGCCAAACAATATTCGCCAAACAATTTTGGCCAAACAATATTGGCCATAAAATATTGCCAACATATACGAGTACATTTCTAATGAGCAGTCTTTAAACATTTTGATGATTGCGCAGAGAATCGACTGGCCTTAATGAAATGTTCTAAAACTATTTATAATCGAAACAGGCAATCTTGGCGTCTTGGCAGGTAATATATGGGCAATTTGTACGAAGCATTATTATGACGCGGGGATAAAGATGCCACGACTGATTCAGCAAATCCATTATAGTTAGTTACGACCGATGACGTATATAGGTGTCGCAACGGTACTTTATTTATTACGCGGTGGACCACAGCTCGGAAAACACAGAGATAATGTAAAGGACGATGAAATCGTTAATAGATTCCTTCAGAACATTTTTGATGCATATACCTGTAGATACGTAATTTCTGTATTGACACAAATATTTATAATAAAAAAGATGCAGATTGTCGTCGTTACCGTGGTTATATAATATAACACATAAATAATACCGTCTTCACAAAAAATTTACACTTAAATTAAATAGAACCATTCAATTCGGTGCTAAAATATGCTTTAATATATCTTTGACGATACACAATGGCCACTTTAAGTAGCCTGCCGTGCGACACTTCAGTATTTAGGAGTGTATCGCAGAAAACCGAATGAATGGTCACTGCATTTATTGCGCCATAACTCACATAAAAGTAAGCTCCCGTACGACGATAGCATCTGGAATTCCCCGCTGGCCGTAGAACTATGGGCACAGTTTTTGGAATGCATCAAATCTCGGCTGAAGGTTACGGGAACTCGTGTTATCAGATAAACGTAAAACTGTAGAACCTTCGCTAGGCGTAGCAGTGGGAAGGAATACGAATAATTAAATTATTCTGAAAAGCTTACCTTGAAATACTTTGTCTACGAGATTTAATATATTTAAGACTGCATTCTATTGCAATTAAAAGTGTACGACAAAAAATCATGAAAAAATTGCAATAACCAAATTATCTTCTACCATCTTGGAATGAACATTTACGTGGAAAATTATTCGAAAATCAAGATAACAAAGAAAAAATCAAAGAATAAACGGCAAGACAAATAAATGCAGAACAATTTTCCTACCAAAAACACAATAAAAACAATATTAATAACGATCAGCGGCGGCAGTAAACACTCAACATACTGAGCATCGCACGGGTTATCCAGAACGTCACATAGTTATTCAAACTAATGTGCTAATTCCGCCTAAAATATGGTGAACAATGATCGTAATGCAGACTATTTTATGAAGCCCCGATAGAAACGTTTGAGGATATTAAACGCTGGTCGCATCGAAGGCGAACATCGGTAAACCACTGGCAAGTTGGTTGATACTTTAAAGGAAAAGAGCGATATAACGTCTGTTTCGACATCATCATTATCATCATTGTCATTATCATCATCATCATTATCATTATCATCACATCAGCATATATCGTTCCCCTGCAATACAGGTTTGTCGTAATATATGCTACAACTCTTGACACTCCGCAGATCTCATCCAGCCGCCATCATCTTCAGCCTTATATCAAATATATCTACATACCTGTATCTTCATACCTGGCGTACTTCTACGAATACATTAATCACTTTTCTCGTTTAGCTATTCCCCGCCAATAGTATTTTTCTTGTTACTTCTATAATATGCTACACGTGGAAGTGTATTTACACTCATCTGTCTACCACTTTGGGGATTATAGGTGTGGTGTTAATTTTTTATGTTTCTATAATAGAACTATTATAAAAACCCAGGTTGGCTCTGTGAAGATTTCCATTGCAATTGCTTAGAGCTGCCAATAGCGCAGTACCCCTGCTGCAAGGAACCCGTTAACCAGACTCCGAATATTTCCTGTCAACAATACCTTTGATACATGTCTCTGTTCAAAAGCCTTAACCAAAAACCTAATTTCCATTAATCGCTAGCATAGCTCTCATTTCTAAACGCAACCTAAAATAAACGCAACCGAAAAAATACAAAACCCGTTAAGTTCTTCTCTTCCTAAGACATACTCATAGCAAATAGTGCAACGATAAAGGCCCTAATGATGATGATGTTCATGGCAATGATAATAATAAAATAGCATCTTATATAATGTCATATTTAATACAAAAACATTACCTAAAACAACTGAACAATATTTTGTTCGTAACTAATTTTAACAATGAGAATAGACTGCTTAAAACATTTTTAATCAACCACTAAAAGAACAAGATAAGGCAGAAAAGTTTAATAAGCCTACCGGACCTAAGTAATTTTGCTGGTGGATATTACACGGATTATAGTTATAGATTTTCCTCTGTTTGCCGCATTGACCTTTTGATATACGTTTAAGACACTTATACCCTAATAACTTCCTAACCAGGTTATACTATCCCTCTTGGTTTCCTGTCATTACTAAATCTTACATATAATTGTTTTCGCTCTATATTTTTAATGCCTCATCATAATCAATAGTTTTGTCGCTCCATTTATGAATATATGTAAGGCATCCTTCCAGAATGAAGGAGAATCGTTAAGCCTATAATTTGTCATGAAAGCCAAGGACAGATACAGTATAGCAAGCGAACCCCTCGAACGGCTATAGTAGGAACAACAAATTAGATTAACAAAAATCAAAATATTTATAATTCAGTTATGATAATTTCATTATCTTCTGTGTCGATTCCACATTCAACTTATCTAAGACCAAAAATAGGCGATACGTTCATAACAACTCACGTACTTTTCATAATATCTCTTAATTAAATTACTTGTCACCATCAAGTGTTAGCGTTCCGTGTATCTACATGGCTGTCAGTCTATCTGCGAACGCTTACAAGCGATTAGTGGCGATTAGTAACGAAAACGATAATGAAATAAACGCCTCCATGCCCCCGAAATACAACCAGTCTGTGACGAATGGAACCACTTCGTTCGTGTCAATCATTTGGCCGCGCTACGTCTTACTGCGGATTGCCTCGGCCGTTTTAACATTTAAACCGTGCAATTGAGCCGTTACATACATTTTCTTTTCGAGTAGAAGGGGACTGTGCTACCAAATTAATTTATAATATTACAAAAACTCTTTATTAATTCCAACACAGTCATATTTAATTTATAATATTACATTAATTTCATATGTTTTTTTTATATAAATAAAACACAGCTATAATTATAAAATAGACGTAAATTAAACAAACAATAAGACCTAATGAAAACTAAGCGTAACAATGACACTAAAATTTATGACAAAATGTTATACCTATCATTTGTTTTACTCATGTAATGTGCAATAGTTCCATACAAAGGTACTGCAAAATTGCGTCCAAAAGAATATGTAACTTATAAAATAGAAAAACAAAAAGATGAGCAACACAGACACACATTTCTATATCGTTCATAATTAAACTGTGATTGTCGCTCGTTGGAGCGGCGGCGTACACCGTCGCCTAATCCTCGGGCCGGCCCCTTTGACGTTCAATTACAATCTTCTTATTACTACCTCGTACCGGATTAGGCTAAGGCATAGACGTACAGTCAAACTTGTGTCACCGCTCCAAGAACTCTCGCCCTTGACGCAGGGACAAATTATTCATTATAGATTAATTTCATGTTCAGTTCAAATCGTGTCTAATTTACTTAATTAAACTTTCAATTTGGATATTGGTTGGTTTTATTAATTCATATATGCAGGTATAAGGTCGATATAGGTTATGATGTTCATTCACTGAAATAGTAAATGAAATTAATTTGTAAGAAATTTTCAACTAACAGTGCATATGTCGGATAGGGAATATATACAAGTCTATAACATTATAATTCACCAACTTGCTAACGTTCACAACTAAGAAACAGACATTAGGTTATTTACAAATTAAGAATACATATACCTAGTTTTAGTTAGTTCAGTAGCTTAAGATATAATTATACGACATTCTGTACCTGCTGTCCCCCAAAAAATAAACGTTTATTAAACCAACCTGACTAAATATCTCTTTATGAAGCTTATATATAATAAAACTATCTTGCATTATGTTTGTTAAACGTAAAGTGGTAATTTATTAATTAGATTTTATCATCTTTTAAATCTTTTGCACGTGTAAACAGAAACGCCACCGTACATACGATACTCGTACCTTTAGTTCCGTCCCTACGCAAAACGCCCAACCTATATTAGGACAAAAATTGAATAACTTCCGGCATTTCATAAAAAGGGCTAGGTGAAAAAGATAAGCGGCCAACAAAGTATTCAATTTCCGTTTAATCCGATCTCAAAATTCAAAAAGATTTTCTCACCCTTTTTTGGCATTTCGTTACAACCGCGAATACCTGTACAGGGCAAGTAATAAAAATTTACATTGAAATATAAAAAGGGTTAAAATCAAAATTTTTTATAGGAATTTTAAGTCTAACAACTACTTACTAAAACATTACAATTCTTATTTATTTTCATTGTGGCCATAAACTTTAAGATATCAGTAGATATTATTATCACAAAGAGCACACCAATTCACAAATACGAGTATGTCTAACCTTACACAGACGATATAAAACTCACCACAATATATTTAATCGGATATTTTGATTAATCAGACCAATCAAGTCTTCGAATAGTCCAAGACAAATTGTTCTCCAAACCCGCAGTCATGTAACGACAGTGCTAAAAGGCCAACTGCTGCTTTTAATCAGATATCATCGTTTTCTTTTTAAGTGTTAAATGGCGGGTAAGCACGCGAACCGAATACATTCATTACACATTGACTGCTCACTGCACTCCACACAGCAATAAAACGATACGAAATTGAAAATGCTTGTAACGTATTAAGAAGCTTGCCTTAAAACAGCTTATAGAAGTACAGAACTTGGAATATACAACATATATAGACTGTGATTAAGTATTTCTTGAAGGCATAACGATGTCGTTTTGTCGTGCTGAAAATAATATTTGATTTGAAAGTCTTTTCTATCTTCTATCTCCTTCAGCTCACACTATTTGGTATACTTACAAAATAATTGTTATCCTTCTAACAATATTATTATATTACTAAGAAACCTTGTATGATAATGTCTATAAAATATTAAGACACTATTTTTCAAATACTTAACGGACTATTTGATCGATTTAGGAAATTATTTTTCTTATAGCAATAGTTTACACAGACATCAATGGCGCCACTGTAGCTGTCATAAAATGTTACAATACAAAAATAAAAAACTTATGCCAGTGTATGGTAAAGAAAGTACCATTATACATTTTTACGTTTCACCATTCCGAATACGGTAGATACATTTACCAGAAATAAGAGCATTAATGCACAATAACAAGGATTGCCATTCAGAACACGTCCTGAAATCCAAATACGCCGCGATACTGAAAAAAAGTTTTGTTTTTGTCAAATCCCCTATAAATTAAAATAAAGATGGGATCCAAACGACATCGACACTCCCCCACTATTTTAAAAACTTCCAACGTGCGTACAGATGCGACACGTACTCAACTCGCATACAAATAGAAGACAACAACACATCCAATATGCCTATTCACCTATAACTATGTCCATCTATAGATAGAATGAAAAATCAAATAATCAATACATTTCGCTCTACTAAACAAAACGAAATAATATCATTTTTATCTATAAAATTATAGGTACGTCACAATATTTTGAAATAATAATTCGGTTTTCTTTACACCGCTATCAATTTTTTTCTGTTTAAAAAATAATCAAATCATAGCAAGAAAAATTCAAATTTTTCCCTAACATTATATGCCAAATATTAAAAACTTTTGTCATATTTTTTAGTACCGAGGGTTATAATATATCTAAAAAACAAATCACTGCAAATGTTGTACAAAAAAAGATACCTTAAATTCTAA
>DWME01009095.1:0-11158 GCA_018244795.1 Parelbella ahira ahira
TTCATATCCATTAACAATAAAATCGGCAGTGATCACACTAATATTTGTCCCACGTGGGAATCGAACCCACAATGTCTGGTTTCAGCAGTCGACCAGTAACCAGTAGAGTATCAGTCTATATATGATATGTATACATGATCTCAAGAATATATCACTCGTATGACAATAGGCTCGCCACCTATTCCATGGGACGTAAAACGTAACTGGTGAAACGTGGGAGTTGTCTACATTCCTGTCTACCCCGTCTGGCTTTACAGGCGTGATGGTACGATGTTACGATCTCTAAAGAACCTGACTAATACTAACACAATTAACCTTCAAAGAGGTTCATGTATAGATAGGATTTCACAAATTAGGACGATTATTGTCAAGTTTCTACCAATGCGGTCAAAATTAGAATGCCGCATATATATTGAGTTCTAACCACAAATGGCAAACCACAAGTAGCGGAAGAATTTTCAGTTACAGTCGTCATACAATACATGGCAAATCAAATGCCATTCTAAAGTAGCTACTGCCTTGGAAACCTCGACTCAGAAATATTCAATATCAAAGTTTGTTGAGAAACTGCGAGATGGATCCGAAGTCTTCGCACTCGGGTATCTGTTTGCCCTTGAACTTTATACAGGAATCTGCGCACAGCGGACCTTCGAACCAGGCACCAAGCATCTTCTTGCAAAGCGCGCAGTTCTCTATGCAAATTTCTAGAGGATCGTAGCCGGTTGCTGAAAACAAATATGTATAATAATATTAAAGGGTTGACTAGAATGCCTTAAGGCATTAAGTACGCCCTTGTATCCCCTAGCATAAGGTGTTACAAAAAGAATAAATAAATAAAATACTTAATAAAACGCAAGAGAATAATAGATAGCGGATAAACGCTTTGGTAACATTGTAAGTTGGAGCGACATGTGGTAACTACGCGTTCACTAGATTGCTGAATTCTGCACCCAGAAGAGAGTTGGTTAGTTTTACTAGTTATCAAGCAGAAATTAATTCTCGCTACTGCAACTTCTATTAGATAAAACATTTATCCGTGCCAGTTGTCCATTATCAGCAAAAAATATGTAAAAATGAAAAAAAAATACTCATTTCAAACTCTCCCGCGTCACTTAACGAATTAAAAGGACCTTATTTTTGCGTCATTTAATCTGATACACAATAGTTTATATCAAAAACGCGCATAATATGTGCTTCGAATCATAATTTCTCCAGTTTAAAAAGATGCCTAATTCAATAATTCTAGTTAGGATTATTTAAAAAAAATATTAAACACTAGATACACACAAAAGGACCAAGCGACCTGTCGATACGAGGTCAAGTGTAAGTGGCTAAGGTGACGTTGCGTAATAATGCGTGGCGAAAGTGTACCTACTGCTAAACTGCGGATTGAGGTCATTGTCTTTTGTGCGTCTTCTGCCAGCATTCCCAAGTACGCAGGTTCGCGTTTCGTTGGAAACTGTTACACGCAGGAATTGGGAAAATTCTGGGAATCCCATTCAATTCGCAACGTGTTGGCGGGGATTCCCATAGTTAAATATACATATATGTACATAAGTGCCTTGTGCCATACGATGGCTTTATTACAAAGTGTTGGTTATTATAATAATATAAAAAAGCATTCGTTTTATAATATAAGCTTTCGTTAACTCGTAAAAAAAATAAGGACAATAAATATTCGGTATTAATCTATTAATACACAACATATTCTTATATGTAATTCAAATACATTGTATAATTATTTATTTTATACTCAGAATATATAATTAAATATGACGTTCAAATAAATTAATTAAGATATTAAAAGTAATAATTTGATTTACAGTAAGATTACCTAATTAATTTTAAACTATGGTATAGGTAATTATAAAAACACACTGCTTATGAAAAGGGTTACTGTCATTTTGAGGGTATTGTATTGTACTAATGGTTATAAACAAACATCACGAACGTTGTACAAAGATTACTAAATTATCTAACTCTAGTATATAGAGTTAGATAATTAATTTAGTAATCTTAGTTATCTATTTAGTAATCTTAGTTAGATAATTTAGTAATCTAGTATATAGAGTTTAGACAATATCTTCAAAGATATCGAATCAAATTCAAAGCTCAATCAAAGTTAATTAAATGAGGCTTCTGCATAATATAAATCATACCTACATACCAGGCAGTGTACATATATTTGACGCACTAGTGATGTACCTACCTACTCATTTTGAGTGGAATCGATCGATCTCCAACCGGATATTAGAAAAGCGTTGGGCTTCACTTGTGTCGACACAGTTTTCTGCGAGAGTATGATGAAAACGGCCGTTGTGTAGAGTTTTGCGTGACGTTTATAACCTTAGGTCTCATGTCACATGTCAATAAACACGCTCTTATGCGAACATATTATGCCTATACAATCTCTAATATCAAAGTAATGATAATATCAATATTCAATAAACAACTTTGAAAATAAAAGGATAAGAATGTCAAAAAATATTTTGATTTAGCTTCTATGATATATTGCCTTCTCAGAAGTATATAGATATTGGAATCAAAAAAGATAGAAGATAATCTCTCGCTTCAGTGCGTTTTGATGACCATAGTGATATAAATTATACCTAAGACTTCAGAAATATTTGTTGGACAATTAATGGAAGTTTTATATTCTTTATTCAAATACCTATACTATGTATGTATTTCAAGTTGGATATGAACTTACCTATTGCTGGATTGCCATAACCGAAGCTGACGCATAGCAAAAATGTGGCTATGGCGAAAATGAAGGCGACCGAGGTGAAGGTGCTGGCCATTTTCCTGGACTCTGGAAGAGCGTGGTGCGTAAAACGGGTCTTAAAAAATATATTTAAAAAAAGCATTGTTTATATACATGTAATAATTTGTAAGAATACATGTCAACTTTAATAATTTGTATTAGTCCCAAAATGATAAGTACATAACAATACTAACAAAATTACTGAAAATTAGTGGGTATAACCATTTCTTTTCACTAAATATTATTTATTAGGCGTCTTATGAAATCTTTAACTAATAATTTCTGACTTTTCTTACTATAACTATTAAAGCTTTAAGTAAAAATGTAAGGCCTTACGGTCAGAAATCCACGGTATCCACTGCCTCTTATGACAATCGCGGTCAAAGGCCTCCACTCATGGTGAATTATGACTTTTATGTCTTCGTGACGCTGACAACGACGTCCAATTACTTATTTACATTTTCTTTTTATCATCTAGCTTAATTATTTATTTTTACTATAAACCAGAAACATTCTGTCACAGCTCTCACGTCGTATAAGAAAACAAATCTGAATGATATTACCTAAATTAATAAAACTGTATTTTAAATATAAGCCAATATTTTTTCTTGACAATTTACATTGGACTTTGTACGATGTAAAGTTGTCCATATTTCCACTGTGTTAATTTATTTATTTTATTCATCTATTCCAATACTAATATCAATGCCTGTGTCAAGAGCATAGCAACAATATTAAGGTGTAATAAAATGGTGTCATTGGCTGAAACGCTGGATTCTGTAGGCCTGTATGTCTCATATATATTAGGTACACCGCAGATTATGACATTACGAACTCGTGGAAGGGACAAGAAATATTCAAAATGTTGTGGACGATTTGATGTAAAAATTAGTGGCAAGTATAAATATTCTAAAACTAACTTCTTTGCCGTTTTCAAATAGTTATAACTTATAACTTGACCTATCTCAGCGTTTATATTTTCGACTATTTCATAATAGATTACAGCTAACCTGGAAAGTTCGTGTTACTAAATTACCAATTTTACTACATATCAAATTACCAATATTGAGAAATGTAAATCCACTATCAATCGGATATTGATTATTAATGTAATCTATAAACGTAAGTAATAAATCAAGTTAATAACGGTTAACTATTGTTTAGTCTGATAACAATCCTACGGAAATAAAAGTTATCTAGCAATTCTAAAAATATACACAGCGTCTTTGATATGACGGTCTTAATAGACTACTAGTCTGATTTAAAAAAAAAACAAAGTGTAACGAGAAAAGTCTAGAAAATTAAGAGAATGCAAAGCAAGCGCTTGATAGGAATCTTTATATTTATGAAGAACCAAGAGTTTTGTTCTGAGACAAGAATTTCTTTAAGCACTTTGCTAACTGCTTTGAATTTTTTATTGTTTTCACCTTAGAAACAGCGTTACTTGAAAAACGCAAATTAATAAACGAAAATAGGCTTAGGTTATACGGATCAAGTACCGCTTGCTATAATGATAATATAAGCGTGGAAAAAGGAATCGTCTTGAAATAACGGTGTTTTAGACGTGTTAAATCTACGTGGTAAATTGTATATAGCCTTGTCGTTTTTATTCTGACAGCAGATCCTTATGACATAGTGGTACGACAAAAATATTGTTGACGATGTTATAGAGGAACCTATTGAGTGCTTGATTTCTTAAAACACATTCGGCAAACGAAATACAACAAAAGCATTTGCTTATTTGAAATCTTCGTCATTATTGCAGTACGTCATTAATTTTAATAATCTGAAATTTCTAATACAGTGAAAAGATAACTTGTTCATTTTATTTCCAAAAAAAAATATTTTGTTACAATGTAGTAACAAAAATATCTACAAAATACACCGCAACATTTACAATAACACGATTAATATCAGCGATTTACTGGCAACACACATTCAATGTAGCGCATGCCATTATAACTTGAGGACCATATTCTGTGGGTACCGAAACACAAATTTCATTAATTTATCAGCTACATATACATATGAGGATAATACAGATGTTACGCTTAAAGGTATAAATATACGAGTAGTATAATTATACGAGTCAATGCCGTTGATACACGAGTATTTTGTTATGAAATTGGTCTCCAGTCGAGTGGGAAGTGATCGGTGTTCCGGGTTGCATTTCTATCGAACATGCGGAAGAATGTTCTTATATATGGATAATGTCATCTGTCACTGTGTATTACTACACGATAATATCTACCGTAATGTATGGGCACAATTAGATTCAGTAATAAAATAGGCTCATATTTTTAGACATATATAAAAATAACTCTTATATGGTGTTCCATTTTATTTATCAACATTGTAATTATAATCTTAATTAACATTATTGATGAACAAGAAAATAGTTAAATGCAATGAGATGAAATTATTTATTGTCAATTGAATTAATTAACTAATATGAAAACATTTTGAAAACATTTCGATAAAAATCTCGTTGAATAATAAAAGCATATTTCACGAGGTATTCTGAATAAACATTCGTTTAAAAAATATTTTAAAATAAAGATGATTAAACAAAAACTTCTAGTAAGATTTTTAAAATATTAAATGCATAACTAATTTTGACTAATTAATCATAATCGTTTGTACCCATTGGCCTACATAAAGTTTCAGATAAATAGGTATCTAAAATACACAGTGCATAATATAATTACGCAAGAAATACTGGTTTAAGTACTTAGGTAAATGAAACCTGCGGCTGGTTTAAGAGAAGTAAGTGTAGTCACAGTGTTGATTATACACCACATTTAAATCTCTATATTAAACTTGAACCTGTGCTAATCAGTTTCTCTGTGCTAATCAAAATCTCTGAACCGGTACTAATCAATTTTCTCAAATAACTCTTTAATAAGAAAGTTTAAAGACAACATAGCAGATAAAATAATGACAATCAATAATAAAACTTATCCAATCAGCACTCACCGCTTTTTTCGTATTCATACGCGCTTCTAAATAATTCACATCGGTTAGCACTAGAAAGTAACTGCTATACCGCACTATGAACATAAGGCTTTGTTCGAATATCTTAAAAGTTCGCGGGCTTAAAAATTCGTCTCTATCGACGACCGACCGTAAATGATACGAGTTTAAATATGTAGGCTTACGCTATGCACGCCGGTCGAGAGAGAGGTGGGGCGCCAGCTACGCGCCATAAGCCTGGAATCTCAGGAAATGTATCTGTTTTTAATATACAAAACCCGAAATTTCTAAATAGGAAGTACATTTTATTTGAAGCTATGAGTGTCATGGATGAGGCCTTCGTAACTTTTGAATCAACTTTTCACTTCAACCTCGGCATATGTGGGGCGGAAATTGTTACGTGAATTTCCTTCCAACTATTTGTCAACTACAAAGACTTAATAATTAATTTTTTAAATGAGTTTACCAGATATACGTGTGCTCGTCAATGTGTGTTCTTTCGAGATCTTTCTATTTGTACATATTTGAATAACGTTACATCATTATTAATTACGTTGCGGTTATATTATACTTGTAAATTTAGCAAATGATATCTACTATAATGGCGATGATGCGATAATGCAAATTAATCAAAACCTGTTAAAATATAAAAAATATAAGGTAATATAATGTAGGTGTATGAAAAAATCAGAAATTTATTTTAGGAAACGTACAAATATCACGACACAATTCAATCGATGACAACACAGTTTTATATACGCCTTTAGTATTTTTTAATTATTAGTTTTACGTTTTTGTACCTGACGTCGAAAGCAATTAAGAGTTCATAGTTAAATTAACAACCAATCCTTATTACGCTTTACCCCGAAACTGACCGGGCAGCCTTCAAAGGTAACCCCAGGCGCCTGAATACTTGTACACTGATGATACTTCGCGGGCTATTCATTAACAATCGCGAGTAAAAATACAATCGTCACGCAATTTATAAGGAAATTAGTGTTATTTCTAACGAGACCGCTTAGGTAATGCTGAGATTTACTCCGCACCGCGTACCTTTGAATAAATTGGAGAGAAACACAGTTGAAACATAAACTCCTTATAAATATATTGAGATACTGCGTCACTGAATCACCCAACTTTTGGGACAAAGGCAATTTAACTTCCGCGGTAACGAACGAAAAGTCAAATGTAAATAACCTCTAGACCCACGACGTGAACTACACGCCGCATTAACATCGATTATTGATATGAGTGTCATACATAGCTGGAGTAATTACTTGAGCGTCAAGGCGGTTTGTGAAGAAAACTTCAATGGATACGAAAGGTGTGGTACGCAATCGTGAGCACTCTCCTCATACATTTAGGAAGCGGTTTGGCTTACCACAAAATCTATTTCAATCTTAATTGTTTAACACTTCCTAATATGAAGACTTGTAATCCTGCCGGAAACAAAGCAACTTTGATCGATTTTTGAGCGTCTCTTAGTTTCCGTATATGAAATCATTTGTATGAGACATTCGGCCGCAGACGCTATATATGCTATAACAGCGATTTCCTGTGCTCGGTTTGATTTAATTTTATTGCGCTAATGACTACTTGGTTTTCAACAACACGCCATATTAAGTGTAACTTGTTTACCGCTTCGCGAAATTATTTTTACGTTACAATGAATTACAAAATGTTATATTTACTAACTGGATTTGAAACAAACAATATACAATATTTATTGGTACTTTCCAAGTTAGTGGAACATAGCGAGTGCTCGAACACGAAAACATGCGTTTAACACTCCAAATCATGTTTGTCCCGCTCCGAGAGTTCTAGATTCCAACTCTCTCCTTTTCCTTTAAAAAGACATCATGAGAAAACTTGGTAACTTACACATGTTAAACCATTTCATAATTCTCTAAGGTATCAGAAGTCGGCAAATACGCACCTTGCCAGCGTGGCATACCATAGCTTAATAACCCTTACTATTCTGAAAAGACCCGTTCACAACAGTGGAACGACAAAGGAGTTGACGAATAAAATAAATATCATTTCGATTATGATAATGTACCTGTATATATAAGGAACATCTAAAAATATATTATCTTTTATTTCATTACCTTTACTTTAACAGAATCCTCCAAAACACCAGAATTAAGTTGTAACAAAAATATAAATTCTTACCGGTAGAGTGGCAAGTCAAATAATAATAATCTATGATTCTGTTAAAAGCAATCTAAGAAAGTAGGGTTACCTAGTGCTTTCCAATCTGGCTAGAACTTCGAATTGAGTCCCTCGGAAAGGAAGGAGACCTTATTTGTAGTAGGTACATAAATCTTTTCCTGTGTCATAGATGAACACGAAATGAGCCAATGGATTTTTTGTATCTATTATATTTATTACGGGCCTATAAAGAATTCTAAGAATGTTGTTCAAGTCGCTAGCAAATGCATAGAATGCTTAGACTTTGCATATTCAGAAATCAATTTTTTTAATTTAGATATTTTTCATTTAAAACATATATAATAATACGTACTTAATAGACTAAAAGTAATTATATAATACTTGCATAAATATATTACTGTTACATAATTGCCTTAATTCATAATGATATTTTTTCAAAAATAAATCACTAGGTCTAATAACAAATCGAAATAATGTTATTAGAATATTAACACCACGGCATTGACAAATAGATTTTATAAAAGAAATAATATAAATTTTCATAAAGTTATGTTTCGTGGTTTATGATTTTTTTTCATTACAGTGCATATGTATTTAAATAAATTAAAGGGAAGAAATAAAAAGATGTAGTAACATTTAAAAATATATTAAACTTTTCTCAAATTACATGTTAAAAAACTTCGTTGTTATATTGTGTAATTAATAAAAAAATAAAGTAAAAACTAAATTTCGTTCATCAATACATTATTGACTTGTATGACAATAAATGTTAATTTAATTCAAATAAAGTTGTTAATGAATTTGTCAATTTTTAAATACTTTGATAAATTTTTGCAAAATCATTAACTAAAAACTAAACAGTCTGGTTACTTGATAAGTCATTTTATAATAATATCCAGTTTATTCCTCGATTTTCGGCACCTCATCCTCCATACTGGCGAGGATGAGGTTTTTATCGGTGCCTTGCGGTCTCTTGGGTTCCAGGGCCGCTCTCATTTCGAGGGCCCTCGTATCTGTCTCCAAAGACTGCTCTTTATCGTTGAGGTCGATCGCGATCTTGATCGATGCCGCCTCAAGAGCATTGTACGTGGCCCTGAAAGTTAAACAATCTCGTCTAATTTAACATTATCGAGAGTACGGTGGGTTCCGACAATTGTCGCTAGGAAGAAATGTTAAGCTCCACATAGTAGTATAAATGCAAGCTTAACTAAACCAGTGGGACATGTAATAGAGAAAATATATGGCAACAAAAACGGGATAAGAGGATATCCCTGTGGGAGCCCCATCCGTAACCAAACCACAAACGAACGGCAATAGCAGTTTATGTACCTTATACGAGCTGCGACTAGGCTACGAATGCTGGTATAGAATTCACGTGCCCGTTAGTTTAGTTTTTTTATCGGCAACCTAATAGCTACAATACGATGCAGCTTTAGAAGACACACTGTGCGGTTTAACGATTTGGATATCTTCCAGAAAAGAAGGCGATATTACCACAGAAAATGTTGCTACGGAAAGTGGTAATAAACATACAAAGAAGGCAACGAATTATCCTGGTACAGTATAGACGTAAATCGTGTTCCATTTTGAAATAATTTTGTACTTTATTGTGTGACGAATTATTCAAGCTGAAGAGATGAGCAAGCTCCGCTCTAGTCTAATAAATTATAACTTAGCTGAAAAAAAAGCAACTCGGGCTTAGGCAATTTCGACAAACAAAACGAATACCGAAATTATACACTTTGGCTTATTAAAACGTCGTCCGCAAACTCTTGGCATTATGTCATTTCTGAATTGAGTAGGCACAAGTGAAGTACTGAAGGCGACGGTAGGTGATAGAATATAGAAAACTTTTAAAATTGGCATTAGATCCAGACTCCGAGTCACTACTAGAAATTCTAAGTTAGAAAAATCCAATAGTACCCGATCCGGATTTTGAACCCAGGACCTCCCGATCGGCAGTCGCGCTTGCAACCACTCGTCTAACGAGGCAGTCGTTAAAATTGGCAAAGCTTTTCATTAATACATTATTAAATATATCATGTTCCATGTGTGACAAAAGTAATAAAACTGAACTCCATTATTGTCTCGATGTGGTATTGTTTGTTGGCTTTGAGTTTCTTAATAAACTTTTAAAAACCTCGTCGTTATAATTTTATACAATAAACTTTTAAAAACTTAGCCGTAAAAACTTTTATATGAAAGGTGCTTTATTGTATTTATTTGTTTCCTTACATGTTAAGATCTTTGGAGAAAATCATCTTTAATAACAAAGTTACAGTGGCATTGCGCTGGCCACACTTGTACTATTGTATACAATAGTTATATGCTATAGTTTTGATAGAAAACACTACCAACGCTTCTCTGTATTTAAGTAGCACTACGAGTAAGTGCGATAAAAGAATTTCTCAAGAACAATTGAATACACTGCAGTCCGAGTTCACAATAGACTGCGCTGAGGCGCTCCTGAACGCCTCAAAAAAACAAAAGCGTGTCATCTAATAATGACACTGAGTATAACGTTAGAACTTTTGGTGCTGCGATTCGTTGTAACGATGTTCGAAAAAGTGCTCATTTTGTATCTGTGTTATCTTAAGAAAAATTATTATAGCAGCTACAAAATGAAGTATAGATTATGTAGATTACCGGACAATCTATTTTTAATTAGCAGCAATACATTCAAGTCATAGAACTTTAGAGGTCTGAAATAACTATGATTGCTGCCGACAGTGCTACTAGTTACATATAGGACTAATAATGTAAGTGCAGGGAAATAATCGTAGAATCCCAAACTATTCACGGTATTCAATTAACACGACAAATAAAGTTTTGATTTATTGCTAATTGCTAATGCTATTCATACTCAATTCCATTCTAATAGCTTGTAATCAATTACGTTATAACTGATAATTGCTTCCATTCGATAAAAAACTTCATAGGTTAAGAGAATAATAACCAATAAAGAATAAAGAATCGTATTAAATTTAAGTTCTCTTACTTTGCGCAGTCCTGCTTCTCCTGCAATTGTCGTATCGTTTCTCTCAAACTGCGCACTTCCTCCTTCAGCCCGATATCGGCTTCGTCCGCGGCCAGTTCGATCCCCGGCCGGTAACCTCTAGTCTCCAATCGCGTTTCAGCAACTTTGAGTGCGTTCACTTATCTGCAAATTGTTCCCCAATAGTTTTCAGCTCGGTCGCTAGTTTGTCCATGTTTTCTTCCATCTGTAGAATAAAGTTGTAAAAATAAAAT
>DWME01009096.1:0-11158 GCA_018244795.1 Parelbella ahira ahira
GAGCAAGAATATTGAGAATAGTGACGTCGGCAATCCTGACGTCACTCCCTCTAGAAACTGTGTTGGGCAAACCACCTAGTTATATATAATCTCCGGGTTGGGAACTACATCAGCTAGAAAATATTGTCGTTGCAGTAATAAAAAATATCTTATTATTTTTTAAATCTTAGGCAATATCTAAATGAAATTTTATTTAAATTGGATCATATATTTTAACATAAAAACATGGCAAACAAATAGATTTAGATTTTGAAATGTAACATCACCATCTTTTATTAGCTACGGAAATAATTTAATACAAGAAGCTTTGTTTGAGGTTCCATATTATCAACTTAACTCGATTTACTGTAATCGCCCTGCAGCTAATACTGATTAAATTCTTTTCACGTGTTGCTAGTGTTTGGTTCTGCAATTTGATACAAATTATTTAAAAATTTATTAGGCTAAAAAGTCTGCCTGTCGGAGAACAATGATAAGAATCTAAAAGGCTGTAAAAGATTTTTGTTTTAAATTGAACCTGACAAAAAGGCAGATGCGCCACCTGGTGGTCACTGTCATATTCTAAGAACATGTGCAACACCAGAAGAGTTGCTAACGCGTTGCAGCATTGAACTAACTGAAAAAGTAGCATGCATACGCTTATAAGCTCAGTTCCTTTATGGTAGATTCAGTGACGTGTCGCGACATATACTTTCACCTTAGTAAAATATTTATACGCACACTAAATACATGTTATACGGACAATAAATCAAGGACAGCGAAAATTTGTCATAAAATGCCTAAAAAATTTATTGTTTTCAAACATATTTTTTCCCAACTATCTAATATTATGGTTCCATTGTCTATTTATTTACTTTATTTGGGTTATATTAAAGTTACCTACAATGCTAATTATTTTACTTTGTAAAACAAAGCCTTACTAAGTAGTGTATAATTATTTACCACAATACTTATTATAACATAAATTTACTTATTATAATATAAAATGGATTTTAGGATTACAAAAAATATGTAACCTACTTACAAATATGTAATGAGAAAATTATTTAATAAACTGGCAATAAAATCACCGGATTTGATGCGCTTGTCTCTAGCAATACTGATATGTTTTTCTGTCATCAGTCATCAAATCAGCTGTGTATCACACACAGGGAACATGTAACATAACAAATGTGCGTATTTAAATTTTCGGTGTGAAAATGTCAAGTGAGATCTTTGATAAAAAAGCAACTAAATGTTTATGATAATTCCGTCGCGGGAGAGACATGGCGCGCCGGAGGAGCAGCGGTATCACGAGCCTGGGGTTTAACCAGGATCAAGGTTTGAATCACTTCCTAGTTCGTCAACCTGTGTTCTTTGTTCTCAGGTGGTTAGCGTTTTATTCGTTTTGCGAATGAACTAAGCGTGCGAAGTGTGTGGATGGGTTAGGAGATAGTGTAGTGTGTTGTGCTACAGTGCAGGTCAATGCCAGTCGCGCCACGCTGCGACTGGCGTGCGAAAGTCCACGTGTTGTTTATATTTTTAGTTGCGCACCCACGCAGTTTCTTTCTTCATTTGATATTACTATTGTTTGGGCGTTGGTTTCATGCACCCCATTCATGCGTTTTGTACAAATTCGACGCGCAATTCCTAAGCATGACGTGACATAAGTCACGTACTACTAATTTATTTATTACTTTTTTATTTATGTATAACATGTGCATAGAATATATGTCATGTTCTAGTCATCCAATGTTAAGCTGCTATGCTAACGGCTGCAGTTGGTGTTGTCTTCAATTGTAGCCATAGAACGGAACCATGGAAAACTGTTAAGAACTAATGTGGAATGTTTTATGTGCCCACATTCAGGTTGCTGATAAACCATTGACATAACTATACTATGTTAGTAGGAAGCTGTTAACAATAGTTTTACCATATATAAATGTTAGAAATATTGATGATTTTAAACATTTAGTTTAAAAATGAAATAATGGAATGACTAAAACAGTTATTGCTTAATATTAACATTAAAGCTATGTATGTTTTTTGTTTCTGTACCATCTCTTTGTCACAATATCAAAACATTTGTTTAACTACCACTTAAGATCGTTAAACCAACAAAATTTTATATCTTAGTTCTAGTTAATTTAAAGTTTTAGATTGGATTATCATATATATAATTACAATTGTTATAGGAATATACTCACCACCTCTTTCATGGGATGTAAACATAACTGTTGAAATACGGGTGTGTTTTACACTCCATTGCCTACTCCTTTGAGGATTTCTTGTGTGATGTTACTTTTTTATGATTATTATATTGTCACACCAGGTCCTTTACAGAGAAGGCAGAGAGCATTAAGTGAAACAAACCTCTAACCTTACAGGCCTGACATATTACATTTATCATTCTCTTCATACACACACACATCCATACAGGTTTTGGAGATGTCTCATTTGTCTAGCAGACAAGACAAGGTCAAACTTTAGTTTGTTTATTGAATGTCATTCAAACATAATTTGCAATTTTTAAGGATACATTAATTATTAAAAATGTAATTCCTTAAACTGTTACATATTTCTGGAGTGAAAAAGATTAAAGTGGGTAGAGGACAGGGATATTTATTTCTTTCATTTGGTCAATCTCAATATATCAAATGCATATTAATTTTTAAAATTTACTTAGAAATGTTTGTCAGGTCGCCTGTGTACAAAGAATATTGTTAATAAAACCTATTTCATGTATTCATTGTAAATACTCCACTTTAATATAACATGAATGTAACATCACATCTGTTATCCCTGAAGAAGTAGACAGAGGTGTGGTACATTCCCACATTACATATTTCTTTCATGGCCCACTATTGAATAGGTGGTTATAGCCATAAATATACATATATTCCCCCCAATTCTACAGTGAGATGTCAATATTGACATCTCACTATGGAATTGGGGGTAAGTCTATGCCCATATTATCATCATCAGCCGACTCCTGTCCACTGCTGGTAGCACTGGACGGTTGAATTCGAAGAGCTGAAGATCTAGCTCATTAGTGTGCTATTCGAGACTCCAATGCCAATTACCATATACAGGGCACAAATCCATACATTTAAACTCTACAATGTATAGAAATCCATTGTAATATACCACTTACATTTTAATTATTTAGAACATTAATTCACATGTTATAATGATGTCATCTATTAAAATTTATTTTTAAATTAACCAAAATATGGGTTGTATGAAATAAAATAAATAATATGTTTGTGTGCCAAAGGGTCATTATGATAAAAATTTTCTTTTGTTCATTGTTATTTCAAAGTAAAACTTGATATACATAGCTACTTAATATGTCATTCAACTTTAGGCATGCTGATTCATAGAAAACTTGTTTTTTATCAAATATATATAGATATGTATTAAAAATCACACCATCTGATTTAAAAATATGTCAGTTGTGTGGTTCTCATTGCTTGAATATTCCCAGTTTAATTAAATTTATGTAAAATATTGTTTATTTTATGATTTGATGAAATTTTTCACATTGGCACTGTTTGTCTTTTAATAACATACATTCAAACAACCTGTCAGTGGAAAGAGCATATAATAATTCAAACTGTGGTTTTAAATAAGATACGAAAGCATTTTATTCTTAAAATAAGAAAAATAAAAAATAGAGTAAACCGCCTAGTAATACAATTCACGGAATTATGTGAATATCAAGAATTATGGCAGGTCATTATGAGTTTGGGTGTAACAAACGGAATATAGTGATAACCTTTTTTAATTATAGCCTATCAGAATGTTGGTTCGATCTGACCTCTGGGTATTAATTTTATTTAAAAATGTATAATCATTGGTTTTCAAAGTCTTATCGCGCTAAGTTTTTCGACCTTATAACAGACCAATTATTGTCTGCTCTGCTAATGAAACCTGACATAAAAGTGTAGAAGTATTCTATCTCTATGACTTTTAAAAAAAATTGAGTAATTAACCTTACAAAACATATTACACAATACCAATGGTGTCACAGGAACTGTTACTAAATGGAAATTGTATTATACAATGTTACAGGCTGCTTCACTTGTTGCCTAACATCTGGCCTGCGCGTTTATAATGTGGACCCACTCGTCGAAAAGGCCCACTACAGTGAGTAATACCAGTGTTTTTATGTAATAAAGTGGTGTGTCATCAGTTCAAGATGACTGCACTCGATATTAGACTGCGGATGCACCAAATCAGAAATAGTTTTTGGCAGACAGTCGTGACGACAATCATTGCGCGACCGGTATCAATCGGTCTAAAGGGTTTAATTTATACCAGTTGCTAAATTCGCAGTTAGCCGCTGATGTTTCACATCGCACGGATAATGACTTATGTTGTTGATTTTTTGTTTTTAAAATCCATTTGTAAATTTCCTCAGGCAAGGAGGAGCTGGGCGAGGTGTCGCTATGCGAAATGGTGTTCCGCACCAACTGGCTGCTGGTGGTGCGAGCGCGACGGCCTTGCAGCCTCATGCTGCTCGACGACCAGCAGCGCGCTTTCCGAGCTGAGGTGCTGTTCAAGTCGCCCATCAGAGCACTGCGCGCCAGGCGAGACAAGTGGGTTATTCTTTGAAGACGATTTTTACTGTACTGTCTTCTGGAAATGTTATCAAGCTAGTGCATTTCGCTGCGCAAGGTGTATTTGTTTAACTACACGGACTGATATGGCCAGTGTTAGACGGGTCTCAGTCACGCCTTCTTAATATTTTTAATTTAAGTAGGAGGCCAATGTATCGAAGGTAGCAGACATTTTATCAAAACAATAATCACGCGTGGATTTTTGTTTCTGAATAATAGTAGCTTTAAAGGTAATAAGCAAAAACCGAACGCACACTTTCTATTAAGACTTAAGACATTGTCGCCCCGAGTAGGGCGACGGAGGCAGGCGAGCAATAAATAATAAATTAATTATAATATAGGTACAAATGACGTCGTGACACGTCGACAATCAGTATTGTTTTCACTCGCAGGTAACTCGCGGTGACTCATGTCGGTTTATCGAGTAGGTAGATATTTTAGAAATACCTATTCAGTTTAATTCCACGTGGCTCTTTGGACGTGTCAAATCGGACAACTAGTTTTAATTAGCCGCTCTCAAATGATTCTTTCAAATTGGAATTGTACGACATTTCAGTGAAGTCTCTTTTTACTTTTAAATTGTTTCATGGAAAGAGGATGTTGAACGACGTCAAAAACAATTGAAATGTAAAAATAAAACTAGCAAAATTTACTATAATTTTATTGTAAGATCAAAATCTGCTGCTTTTTTTTCCGAGGCGGTCTATTTGAAAGGACTCTAACACTATCTATTTCAGCGTTAGATTCAAACAATATATCATTTTAGTAGTCCTGTTGAATGTGCTTTACATGTTTCATATCAATATAGATAACTGCGATAAATAGCGTGTTTAAAATATTTACGCGCGTAATCCAGCTACCGGTGTTGTACAGTCAGTCCTTGTAATTAAAATACATAGCGTCGCAATTAAAACATTTACTGCTCGTATTCCGTCATTAGGGGTCGCGTTGATACTGACAATAAGCATTACTTACATAATAGAATAATTTATCACAGCAAAATATAACACTCGATCTTTTCACAAGCTGTTAATATCTACGATTTTTCGGTACAATATGAAAAATTTATCTAATCATATCACAGTACGTTTTTAAAGTGCAAATCTTTGCAAAGTGCATATTTAGTTATCTGTGCAGGATATGTATCCCTTGAAAGCGTTGTGACTGTCCTAAGAGGCTCGCTAGATAAGATAAAGCAGCCTTAACCTATTAACACAATAAGTTTTCGATCGAGATGGACATTATCTAGACGTTCGTAATATACTTACCTAACATGCCAAGGTATATATCAATGTTAAAAATATATAGCTACATATTTACACCGCTCATTTGATTAAACTTAACAATATGGGTATGTGCTGTTCTCTTTATTTAATAAGTAAATTGAGTAAATAATCTCACAATAATTTTTAATGACCTTAGACACGCGCTGAACGTAAATATACGTGAGTGTATTAAATGTGTAATGTGTATAAAAATGCATAGAATGAAAATATACATATATCAGAATTCTTTATTGCCATTTTATACCGGACGTAGTTGTGAAGTCGGACTCTTTCCTGAACTATAGAAATAACGTGATCATTGTAATATATATATATATATATAAACAAAATTATGTTATATTAAATTATGTTGTCTAAGTTGTATTATATATAAACTAGCGTAGAATACAAGAGTGTCTTAATAGGCGACTAAACCCAGCGCTGATTGATCGCCGTATGGTGCAGTCAGCCAACCTGCGTTCTGCGATCCCCCACCCTTATATTAAGCTAGGGACTTATGTGCAAAAACGCCCAATGAAGTCCTGTGTTCAGCAGTGGAACCATAGGCTGATGATGTTTATAATGATTTTATCCATTTATTAGTATTATAAATGGGGACATTTTGTTAAGGCATATCACGATTCATTGCTTCGTAACATGATGTTATCACTTAGCGATATTCGTACGCAGAACACGCTCCAAGATCTATGATCGATTATTGGAACACAAAGTTACTTATACTTGATACGTTGAACTGTTACGATACTCATTATGCTCTATTTAATGATATTATAGTTATCGTTTGTTTTAATTAATATTAATTTGTTTTTAAGTGTCATTGGGTAAATATTTTTTGTACGTGATATTAAGTACTTATATGAATATTATATGTAACGCGTAACGTAACACGTGGCATCTTACGTTCCATGCATTTCGCTGTGTTCAGCTAAAATAAGTGATACTACGCTTGTAATCCCCACAGGGGAAGGCAGAGGATTGTGTTACACTCCCACATCTCATCAATTAAGCTTACACAGGGCACAGATCAGCTAAATTTGTTTTAATTCTAAGAAAATGTGTCCTAACATACTTTAAGATAGAAATAATTGGTCCCTTAATTATACGGCAGTCATAGTATAATAAACCTGAAATGATATAGATATAATTAATATTTCTTTTAAATCATTAGACGTAATACAAATGGTCTTATCAATATTCAAGTCGCGAACGATTTATCCTTGTCACCGGCGGTATGCTTCCGCGGTGCATTATCCCAGGAATGTCTATTGTTTTAGCTGTAATACTTTAGTTCGTCCATATACCTACTAACATAGCTTTATCTATATTGTTTCATTTTAAACAATATAATAATATATGCAAGTGTTGCTGCAGTTCCGCTCAATATGTTAATGATGCGAAAATGCATTGAATATTTATAAATATTTCTTAATAAGACTTAGCGGATATTATTGTAAGGTAGGTCAATAGTTGTTTTTCTTTGTTGTGCAAACGTGTCTTATATCAAATCTTCTGGTGCTTCTCCAAGCCTCCAAGGTCGGTTCAGCTCTGCATATATCCGTCTCGACTCTCCCCGCCCTAGGATGTGGCCCAGCCACGACGTTTTACTACTCCCAAATGACCTTTCACCTGACACTTTGCTCATTAAATTTTAGGAGCACGTATCTCTTGTTCCTGTATACGTGACCCAGATATCACTCGATCAGAGACCAGAGGTCATTTGAAATACTGAAGGGTAAAAATGTACGTAGTTGGAAAGAATGAAACTATTTATTGCGCGTATTTTACATACAATATGAATTACTAAAACTACGAAATATCTCATTAAGAATAAATGTAAAATAGCAAAACAAATCGCACTCAGTGTTAACCGCAGTTCTATGGTACTGCACCCGCTGGGCTCAAATACGACGTAGTCTGTCACGTAATATAAATAATAACAATAAGCCTTTATTACCTACAAAGTCCTAAACTAAAACTAAACTACATAAACAAAATCATGTTCTTAAATCTAATTCTAAGTTTATTGTATCTAAGTTGTGTGGTAGGCAAACATTATTCTCCTGCCACGTAATATATTTAGTAGAAAAAACCTATATTTAATTGTTATGAAGTATTGGTGTTAAAAAGTATTTTCGTTGGTTGACAGAGTGGCGGTGGTGCTGACGTCGTCGGTACAGGTGCTGGCGCTGCCGTCGCTGGGCCGCGTGGCGCTGCTGCGCACGCCGGCGGCCGCGCGCCCTCTGTGCGCGCTCGCCACCGACCCCGGCGCGCTGCAGCTGCTGGCCGCGCCCGCGCACCGCCGCGGCTCCTTGCAGCTGCTGGTGCGACTTGCCATGTTCCTACAATAACAACTATCTGACCCATCTACCATACATATGTATATCATCAAAATCATCAGCCAGTCTACAGTCAGCCAGTCAGCCGGTCTACAGTCTACCTACAAATATTAGAATAGTAATTTCTGCTTAAATAATTGAGGGTAGACAGGGAGCACAAAGTGCTAAACATCTCTATCCTTTCAGACCTGACGTATTTCTTTATTCATAACTCTCTTAATTTTCATTTTAAATCACTTTTTAGGATGTGTCGCGAGCGGTGAAAGGTGCACAGTCTAGTTCCCCGGCAGTGGTGGGCTGCCATCAAACAGACCTAGTGTGCCTGAGTCTATCTGCCAACGGCGCCAAGCTGGCCACGGCGTCAGAGCGAGGCACCATCATCCGCATATGGGACACCTTGACCAAACATATGCTGCATGAACTGAGACGGGGCTCGGATTACGCTGATGTTTATTGGTAAGAAAATATATATATATCACGGATTAGAATTAAATGCAATGTCCACCCTTGATAAACACAATCAAAATCACTGATTCACCATAATACTAGACATAAATAACTAATATTATGTAAATAACATTAAATTCAATATAACAGGTGCAAAGTCTATGAAAATTAAGTAATGCGAAACTAAGTCTGTTTACTAACGGAATATTGACATAAAGAAGTTCACGACCTGTCAGTGTGATGACATTTCTTCAATCTAGGGTTTCTGTGATTGACTTTACAATATATAGTGATGGCAACACTAGTGTAAGATCGAACGAATGAAGTTTAACAGGACAGCATTTAATATTCATAATAGTACTGAAGAGGTATTTTAATGTACATAATATGATATATAATCTAATATATATTTTTTAATTAATTTACGTTGCTACTTATACTTAAAAAATACAAATTTTGTATTTTTCATAAGTGTAAAGATTAAAAGTAGACATTGCCCTACATCTTATCCCCGTATTTCGCCCCGCCTTTTCCTAAACTCACCAATGATTAAACAATTTGTTCACCTCGCTGTCATAATCTGTCCCATACAGTGCGTAGAGATGATTCTAGCACATATGTTAGTAGTCTTCCATGAAAACTACACATCTATAGTCTTCCATAAATATGCGTTAAAAATATTAAAAGTCCGCTGTGAGATTTATTATATGAATTTTATTACAAATTGTTTTAGTATGAAGGTTAATATAATCTCATAATTTTCGTGTTCACCAAAGTTATACAATTAGTACAAGCAATATCCGAATATTTAAAAAATGTCGCTAAACGTTGATCATATCAGGCAACAGGAACGAATGAAATTAGAACAAAAGTATGCGTTTAATGAGTTTGACTTAGAAATGTATAAGAAAATGGTTCCTGAATAAAAATTATAATAAATGAGTTAATTACTAATATTGATAAATAATATATGATTAAAATATTTACATTGATAAATAACCGTAATCGTTATTTTATATATATACAAAATATAGGATAGGTCTAACATTAACCAGATTACGATTTCTAGTTTGTTGCTTTTTAATGGTTACATTAATTTCATAATTAGTATTGGCATTACTGATGCATAATTTGACGGTTGTATTCATTGTCCCTGTGGCGCAGAGGATAGCGCGTTGGACTTCTAATCCAAAGGTCGTGGGTTCGATCCCCACCAGGGATGTGACATTAAAGTTTTTTAATATTTCTTGTTAGCTATCTACTGTATTTAATTCATAAAAAGTCCTTTAAATACCACTTGTTGTATTTTTTTATGAAAAGATATAATTTTTTTAAATATGTATTTCTGTCAAATATTGTAAGCTGCTATATTATTTTTATAGCAATGACGGATTAAAAATGGCAGAAATGGAGTTTTTCACGTAGATTTGTTTTATTTGATATTTATTGATAGCTCTGGTGTGATGGTGTGAAAATGCTGAAAAATGTTAAATTGGGAAAAGCGATAAGAACAGATCATAAAATGATGTCGAAGACCGACCTCAATCTAACAATCTAAAACAAATTTAAAAATACTTTATGGCGATTATCATAATTCATTTTTATCATTCCGTTACTGAGCACAAGTTTCATCTCAGAATAAGAAAGGTTAAGGCCATAGTCTGCCACGCCAGCCTAGTGCGGGTCTGCAAGCTTCACGCGCTTTCAAATAATTAACAAACAACTCAAAGTGTGGAAAATTCTATATGATGTTTCCTTCAGCGTTACAGCTAGTGATATTTTACCCTAAAACTCATTTTTAGACGATAGTTATATACTTAAAATTGATCTCCCAAGAAGAGGAAAAATTGATTGCAAGAAGACTTGAATATGGAAATATTTTTAGGCTGGAGCGTTCTTTGGCAATTTTCCTTTGTTTTTTTCTTGATAACAACTGTTCATAGCTCCAAAATTGAAGCGTAATCTTCTCCGGTCAACGAATCGTCTATATCATTATCAACAATATTATTTTTGCGTCACCATCAGAATTAATTTACTCAACAGTGACGAAGGAAACTTCTTTTACTATTATGTACGTATTATATATCACAACATGGCGTCATGCTTGTCTAGACCTAGGGAATAGGGGCCCAAACTTCATCCCCATTAAAATTTCGATTCATTACATTATGTTTTACTTGTGTTACATGCACATGTATAAAAATCCACAGGAATATACCATGCGTTGTTAGTGTTGATAAAATTATAATTATTACGAATTACCTATTGACAGTGCCTCAGTCAGATACAGCAACCAATTCTGCAAATTATTTTGTTTTTTGGTCGTGTGTCAGCGTTTCAATACTAATTTTTCTACTTTTTAACTCAATCCTAATACCTAAAACCACTTATCATCGTTTTTCTCGTACAGAAACAGAATACTCGTTAAACGAAAAAACTTTTTTAGCATGGTTTAGTTAGTACTTACTCATTAATAGGGAACTTCATT
>DWME01009097.1:0-11157 GCA_018244795.1 Parelbella ahira ahira
ATCATAAGTAAATAAATAATTCGATCATTGTGGAGTACTATTGTGAAGTGTCTAAACTCTAAACATGCCTACATACTGTACGTGACTTGACTTGCCATCAGCGGCAGCTCGGAGCTTGCATTCTATGTATATTCATATTCAGTAGGCGTTGTCGTATTGTATCACACTTGTATCACAGTTGTTAAAGAGAATCGGCTTTTGTTATACATACATAGCTGAAAAGGTCTGCTGGGCGAGCTGGCCTAACATTGTCGGTGGCCAGTCGTAACTGATGCTATATTGGTTACAATAAAAAAATCGGTTAAAACGGAACTATTATATTTTATTTACTTTCAACATATTTTAATTGAGCTACTTAGATTATTTGAACGCCTACACGCGTAAAGTAAGTAGAGTATCTCTCTCTCGTGTCTCTCTATTCGTTAAAAGTAGGTACATGTATACAACGCTAGTTACATTGATGTTGGGACGCGTAGCTAAGTGATCCAACTTTAGTTCCTATGAAGCCGCTAAATTAACAATTATTTCATGAACTTAACACTAAATTTAAAACAAAACATGTAGCCCTGTTCTCGTTACAACTAAAGGTTTACGAGTAGGAATATCTGTTGCTTACTTGTTGGTTTTTTGCTCTCTATTTTAGGTAGTCATAAGAATTGCGATTTTCGCTAACGATTAACGCCATATATATCAATTTTACTTCATAATGTATAATCATGCTTGTAATTAGCGAACAGATAGGCCGAGAAGTGTAGTACGCTCCTATGTTTGACCAGTTACATTAACATCCCACCATGGAATAGGCGGTGAGCTTATTGTCCTATACCGGACATAGGATAAAACTCCATGCAATTGCTAGAAATTACTAGTAGAAAATCTATGTTAGAAAAATCCAATAGTGCCCGACCCAGGCAAACGCGCCTGCAACCACTCGGTGAACTAGGAATTTGATTTACTGACCAATTTTAATTCAATTATGGATATATATTACCACCATCTACATGCTATTTCGCACATTAAAGCGCCTTATTGGACTATACACACTATCGCAGTAGTATTAAAATCCATAAATAGATGGCACTACCAGCGAGTGATAGTTTCAGATGTTAAAATAAATACGAATGATAAAATTATTATAAACTAAATGGTAAAATGGTAAAATATATAAACATTAGGTATAAGGTAAAACGTTGGCCATCAACATATAGTTTTGCGTGATTATTACAAGGTCTAAAGTTTCATTTCGTCATAGCTCGGGGTACTCTCGACGTCGGAACGCAATCTCACTGCTAACCTTATCTCTTCATGATACTTATTCCATCTCTTTTCTTATTGTTTTTAAATACGTTTTACTATGCAGTGAGATAAGTTAATTGATAACACCGGCACACAAAAAAGTGGTCTGTACATTTGACACCATCTATCTTCCGACATGTATTTGGAGTCAGTTTGGACCTTACACCCTTAAAATTTCGAATGAATTGCAAAACCGTAAAGAAACGGTGTTTTCGTTATGACAGTGTCAGTGCATAGTCGCACCGGCTGGCTGTCCGATACTATTCAACGTTACCCCCAGGACTCCAGGCAGTAACTTAAACGTGCCGTCTAGTGCTAAAACGCTGGTTAAATTTGTCCTACCTTGTACTTATCTACCTACCCACTGTGTAGTGACTTGCATAAGTCCTCACCTTAGATACGGGTACTATGTTAATCTCGTAAACTGAGAAATATGTAAGGTTGGTAAACCGATTGCCCAATTTTTATTTAAATTGGTGAATATGGGTTGCAAAATATTACAGAGTTTACGACAAACGTACGCAGAAACGTGTATTAATCTTAGTACGCCGCTGTGCCCCCGACTTCCTCATTATTGAGTGCTATTACGAGGCGCCATTACGAGGCTTCAGCACCACACGAGGGGTAACACGTCACAGCCCAGCGACGCGGCCGGTGAGGGCGCGTTACACGCATGCAGACGCGACATCTTTAAATTTTGACTATTCGTGTAAACTTGACTATTCTCATCCTGGTATCCCAGCATAGGATCGGCAGGTGTATTATGTCTTCGCCTCGACAGGGATACCGTTAGTTATCCTTTTATTAAAATAAAAATGGATCGAAAACATATCTCAAAGCATATTCTATAACCGAGCATCGCAAATAATTGTAATCGCCACATTTCCATTTTACTTCCAGTAAGTACAAAAAATGTGTAGGTATTTATGCGTTAATCCCAGTTGGCCAGAGGTAGCAATGCAATTGACGTTATACAGGTAGCTAGCAACAAGTATTATTTGCACGTCACGTGGACCGCGGCCGCCGGGCGCCGCTCCGCGCATCCGTGGCGGCCGGGAGGAAGGCGGGCGAGGCCGCGGCAGGGCTGACCCCAGCCAACTATTCCGGTAACTCGTACTTTATGACAATATGATTCTGCCTATGTAGCGTATTGATGCAGATACACCACCTCGTCGCCGAGTCCTGTAGAGCCTGAGTAAACCGATCAATATATCAGAATCTATTAAATCGTCGTGACGGATTCCTATACGACTATCTCGTTGTTCCAGTGGTGTCAAGTGCGAATACCGATAGAGAGGTCCTGGGGTCGGTGGGTGATGTTGTTTTGTTTTTAAAAATGCATGAACGGTCGTCTACTAGGTGCTTACAAAATCTACTGTGGCTTCAAAGGATTTCATTTCAGGGCCGTGCACGAATAATAGTTGCGGGTGTGATTTAGAGCAGGGCCTAAGATTGAGTATTACGCGAAGAGAGATTCAGCGCGAGCGGTGTGAGCCTAGGTCACGCTCCTACAGCTCGACGACAGCGGGCGACGGCTAATGGATATTGTAATGTCTTCATTTCAAAGTTCACGTGCTGTTAAATAACATTAACATGTACGATGCAGGTTATCGCTCGCATTACTCATGACCTTGGTTGACACTGCACATGCATCCGGCTAGCCATTATTTCTAGTC
Organism: Parelbella ahira ahira; assembly: GCA_018244795.1. Lineage (NCBI taxonomy): Eukaryota > Metazoa > Arthropoda > Insecta > Lepidoptera > Hesperiidae > Parelbella > Parelbella ahira. Next base: position 2,973 of record DWME01009097.1, read on the forward strand.
GTACAAGGTCGCAATAGATTGAACCAATAACGAGCAGAATGTCCGGATTTGATCCATATACAGGTACTTTTAATACAGTTGTCGCTGGGCGGATGACGGTTCCGCCTCTCACCGGCCGCTTCAGGACTGAATAAAAAGAATAATGTCAAGTCTTATAATGCAGGTAATATAAAATTGTGCATGCTTAGTAGACGAGGAGAAAGAGCTGGCTCGTAGTCAAATACTCCTCTGTATATGAATGTCGTATCTGTACTATTTTATTCATTTAATTGATTACATCAATGTATACATGAAGAGCCGCGCATTATTTACGTTGCACTTAGTTGTATGGGAGGCTAGGAGACCGTACGTTCCGTCCCGCAAAGAATACGAGAACCGCAGCGTGACCTTGCGGCCTGCGGCCCCCGGCCCGCCAGCGGCGCGCCTCAGGTGCAGTCCCATTCGCGTGCTCCGCCTCGCTCATCGCACCTGTCGGCTGCGCGCCACACACTACCGTGAGTGCCACTTCCTATTGCCATTGCACGTATGTACTTATGCTTGACACTCCTCACGTGGTACGCGACCACATATTCACTGGTAGCTGTGAAGTAACTCGGTTGAAACCGATAGGTATCCAGTCTCTCACTCAGGTAAAGCAATTGAGAGTTTAAGAACATAAAGCTTATTTGATAGTTGCATAGAGGGGCTTTAAGCTGACGGTCATTCTTGCAGCTTAAAATAATTATAATTAGGCAAACTGGGTGAGTGTTATTCGTAACATCGTGGTATGTGTAATATTTACAATACGAAATCTTATTTACACGTTATTACGTTCTAATTGCCGTGCCGCTAACGAGGCGAGCTGTTATCGTACCGATTAGCTGATGAACTTTGGAGAAGTACAATTAAAACATTACTTCGCTAAATAACAAGTAAGTGTTGCAGCTCCCCCGCACCCCATCTTACATATTGTGGTAGCTTATTCCACTATTTTTCTCTGATCAAATTTCCTTTGGAATAACTTGCCTGATACAACTAAGAAAGCACGCTCTAAGATGTTTTTCTAAAATAATTGTTTGTGAGTATTTCTAGGTAATATTCGTTCTATATGGAATCGTATGTCTTGTATATAATGCAAGTATGTACATATATTCGTGTGTTTAGTTGTATGATTGTATAAATAGGTAATTATTACAAGAATATATTTTTATATTTTTAGTTAATTCTTTCAATACATTATTCTGTACGTTTATAGAATAGCAACAGCCATAGGCCCGCCCACTGTGTACACAATGAAGTGACGTATGACATCACACACGTCCGAACCTTTATTTTTTATTGGTTTTTGGCCGTGGCTTCGCTCGCCTAGAAGTTAATATACTTAGAAGATATAATATAAAATTTCTTCATAATCAGTCCAGTATGTTGGCCGTGTTAATACAAATACGAGTATAAATTCCTGTAGTATTATCAACTTCACTTTGCCGTCATAGGTGTTGCTTTTAAAAAAAATTAAATAGCCTATGTTCGCCTACAGGGTTCAATATATCTCTATACAAAATTTCGTCACAATCAACCTAGGTATCAGGCCGTGAAAGCGTAACAGATAGAGAGTTACTTTCCCATTTATAACATCAATAAGGACTAGAAAGGATTTAAGTAAGTATTTAGTAAGAATTTAGTAAGGATTATTTTTGAATTCAGAAAGAAAGCAATTCTGTCGTAATTTCTATACTAGTTTAGAGATTTCTTTAAAATCGAAGTGGAAAATGGAGGATTAACGTTGTAGAGCCGGCGGCAGATCGGTGCCCGCGGATGGGTGAGGGGTGAGACAGGGGGGAGGGGGTGTTGATTAACTAGCGGTTTTGTTTGTGTGAAGCGAATGTCTCCTGCAGCTGGGCGGTGCAAGGGTTTCTGTGGTACCATACCGGCGTATCATGCATGTATCAGGAGTAAAGTGTACTACCACAATCATAACTATGGATAGTATTTGTCATTACATGTCCCTCGTAATGCCGCGGCTACATTAGGTACGCCCATAGTTGTCGTGTATTGTTCCCATTGTGACACGCCGAGATGGTGACGCGGTGGCGGCTTGGCCCGCGCCACGTCTGAGCGCCTTGCTCGGCGCGGGCAGCACGCCTCGCGCATCTTTAAGTACCCACTCCGTCGAGTCTTCATACAGCCCCAGTTAATAGCAATCGTCTAAATACGCGCGGCCATCCAACAAACACGGAAGTCTCAGCGCCGGGCCCACGGACATGTCCTTGATATCGATTTGCGATCTGCACATATACGTACTGAGTAGGTACTGAGTACTGATGCCTGCCACTGACTTTGTTGTAATGAGTTTTATTGTTAAGTAAACACCATAAAAGATTTTCAAAAGTATGGAGCGCCTATCTGGAAATATCATTCTTAATATAAATAAGTAGTTACATAGTCTTACAAGTGTAATACTACTTCGATAAAGGCATTTTACGATGAGGGAATTAGTCGACCTTGACGTATTGACAGTAAAGTACTTACTAGGTCGGCCGCGGCGAGCTGTAACGCGCGCCCTAGGGTTCATAAGTATAATGGTATCAATAGTCGTCGATCATTTTGAAGTTTCGTCACAAAAATGTAGAATGAAATGATATAACATGTACTTAATTAGCTTTTTTCTGCAACGTTAAAATGGATTTTAGACAGTATTGAGTAAGTGAGATAGTCCTGCGAACGACGTAGATACCCCCTCCCACGGGCAGTGCTCAGTGTGCGGAGCACAGAAACACAGCTGCAATGCAAAGTCCGCACTGATAGAAGGGAAGTAATGAAAAATAAGAGGAACTCTTAATTAAATAATAGATAGCACGTCCATTATATGTCCGTTGTTTAACTCGTTTCCTGCGAGCGGTGGCGGCTCGTGGCGCGGGCGTCGCGGCCGCTTGTTTATGGTATGTTAATGAAACACAATCGTAATGATATTTGTCAAACTTTATTGTTTTACAAACTTACTTTAAAAACAATATTCGTAGTTGTAATATGATCGTTGATGAAAATTATTTAACACAAACATAATTATAACTGAATTGTCGAAATCGTGAGAAAGCCGGGTCCAATCTTACTCTTCCACAATCCGACAACCGTCGTGTTGGTCTCCGTGTATCTGGTACCTCCGAACAGTCAGGAACAGATGATATTACTGTATTTAAACATTATTACATTTATAATAATTTTACAATCTGATACCTGGCATGTTAGCACAAATCTTTGTGGATATATATAATTATGTATATGTATATATATATAATATTATATACAACGACGTTATTATCACACTATTGTCACATACACATTGTAGTAAGTGTTGTAGTTATGTATTTAATAACGTGGGATACAATAGACGATATAAAAATTTTATCTGTTGGCTAATGGCTAACACATACATACGTCAGCACAGGGACGTTTTATAGCAATGATACGCTTGAGGTGTGTGCGTCCTCGAGGGCAGGTGATTTACTTCAATGTTGGAGCTTAATAATTATCTTTTTACAAGGGTTTCGCTTTGAAATCTATTTGACCGCAACAGGAGCGACGTGCTTGAGACGGCTAAAGCTCGGCCCGATCGCGCCGAGTGGCCTTCCAATGTTTTTGACGTACTGAAGTGGATAAGTTCTTTTATCAGATGCCAAGTTCAAACGCTTGTGACATTGACCCTGACGTGGCGCGTAGGTACAGGAGCGCGATATCTCGCTGGACGGTGCTGGCGCGACGCGGGCTAGCTCGCCCGTGGCCGCGCCGCTGTCGACTCGCAGCGATTGGTGTAGTTACACTATTCGACGTATATTACTCTATATAAAGTACATACCGTTATGTAATTTAATAAAGAAAGTATTCTTTTAGACCAACACAGTGAAAAGAGCTTTGTTGAAATGAACCCAAATCTCGTTGCGTATCCGAGCTGCGCGGCAGCAACAATACGGTCGCACGACCACGTACCTGTGCCTTCTACTTCTACTACTACCTGCCGTGGTACCTGCTTGTAGAGTATAATTCAGGTGTTGATGGTTTTGTTACTAAGGATTTCTGCATGCCTTCCTACAATGGGATCCGCTAAATAGAACGAATCCAAGCGGTTTCCTGTCAGTAGTCCTAAGAACGCAATTAGTGGGACGGCCCACCAGCGTGTGCCTCAGGGCACTCTTTCTAAGCTTTAATCTTGTATTTTGTCACGAATTCCAGCGAGTACCATCCGACCGGACACCGAGGTTGTGTTGTTACTGACCTAAACAAAGGAAATAAACTTGCATTATCGACGTGACATGACAACGACAAATTAAATGTTATGAAGTAAATTTATAGAAAAATATAAAGTCATATATTTTTAATTTCTTAAAAATGAATTTCTCGTCGGTAGAGTCGTTGCAAGAGCGACTGCCGATCGGGAGGTACTGGGTTCAAATTCCGAGTCGATTACTATTGGATTTTTTGAACTTAGATTTACTGGTAGAAATTTCTAGCTCAGAGTCTCATTCTGCACACGATATATGGCAATAGACATCACCTATTTCATTTGTAGGACGCAAACGTTACTGATGACATGTGGGAGTGTACTAACTACACTTCTCTGCCTACCCCTTTGGAGACCACAGGCGTGATGTTAAATTCGTAATTTCTTAGCAGAAACAAAATGTATAATTTGATCGAGTTCAAGTAGAAAGTACTTCAAGAGCTCCAGCATAATATTCGAATACACTTTGTTGTTTGGGAGCATGCAAGAGCAAGGACAACGATGTTGTTGTGCAGCGGCAGGCCGCGGCGCAGGCTGCCGGATGTGGATCAGCGATAGGCGGGTCAGAGCGCGCTATCGCGGCCCTCATTACCGCAGATTACCTCATTACTAATGTGTTTGTACGTTTGTTTGCGACAGGGCGAAGGGCGCGTCTTGTTTGTCGAGTGCAGGAAAGTTTCGTGCCACCCCCGCCCCTCTCCGCCCGGCGGTGCATCCCTCCGAGCCATATATAGTGCGCGTCCGCCTTCACTCATCACACTCGGCTCCCGACTCTCTAGCAAGACACTGCCCGCTATTCCAGTCGATCTCACGATGGCTATCAAATTTGTCATTCTTATCGCCTGCTTGGCTCTGGTGAGTTATCAATTTCTATTTCATCATTATATATCGCTTTTTAATGTTTTTGAACGAAACCCCTTCAGTCTGTAGTTCAATATGACGACCTTCTGAAAAAATGGAATGTCTTTTAGACTTTATCACGTTTGGCTTTGTGATTTGAAATTGTATTCCACGAATAAACAACTGCACTTATACTCCTGTGCTTCGAGACACGGCTTACTTTCTACTTATATTACAAAAAATTCTGTTTTCTTTTGCAGGCGTCCGCTAGACAAGTCCGCCGTGATGCACCTAACGCGTTCCAAGACTTCGAGAAGCATGCTCAGGAATTCCAGAAAACGTTCAGTGAACAGCTCAACGCATTGGTGAACTCGAAGAACTCTCAGGAGGTCCAGAAGGCTCTCAAGGAGAGCTCTGACTCTGTGCTCCAACAGCTTTCCTCGTTCTCCACCAGCCTGCAGGGCGCTGTGAGTAACCAATGTTCATTAATTCCCATAATCGCATTTCTCAGTCTTTAAAAAACACAGCTTTGTCTGTTACATTTTGATATTTAGTAACTCTTCACAATTAAATCATCTGTAGGCACAAATAATCCATTATCGGTTACCACGTGGGCACCGCACGTTGCTGTCCAGCAGGGTCGAGGACGTGACCTCAGATAAGAGACTGCAAATTAATGGCTATCGCCGATGATACATTGTTCGCGTTTATTGTGTAACGTGTCATACAGTTAAATGATACTTTCTTCATTGGCCATCACTGATGTTTCTCATAGTGTTGTTGTGATATTATGGCGATATAATACTATATGTTAATTAGACAGGCGTTCATTTAATCCAAATTCAATAGTGCTTTGACTTTTCTAATGATTTCAGTGACCGTAATGACTCTTAATATTCGTATATCTTAGAAATATAGTGTCAGATTTTTAGGAGTTCAAATATCTTCACATCGGTTATGTTCCATGCGAATCCGAGAACACGGATCAATACATGGATTCTATAAAATAATGTTTCCTTGCGCATTCGACCATTACCTGATAATATTACAACTTATTTTTTTCATACGTAGCATACGTATGTAAGTGATAACATAGTTGTGATCTGAACAAAGAACAGCACAACAAGTATTACATGTTTGTATTATGGTGGATATTGTTTTCAGCTGAACGACGCAAACGGCAAGGCGAAGGAAGCGCTGGAGCAGGCGCACGCCAACCTGCAGCGCACGGCCGACGAGCTGCGCAAGGCGCACCCCGAGGTCGAGCAGCAGGCCACGGCGCTGCGCGACAAGCTGCGCACCGCCGTCGAGAACACCGTGCAGGTGGGCGACAACTCAACACGCTCACTTGGCGCTTTTAACATTTCGTTGTATATTTATATTTTACTCTTAGATAAAAACAAATTAACGCTTAGCTGGCCCCTTTTCACGAGGAACTATTTCTTTCGGAAAAGCGTTTCTTTTAGTATTTTTTTACATAGCGAATATGTTCGGCGATCGTAAGACACGCTCGTAGTCGCAGTAAGCTAACGATTTGCCTTAAAACTTGTGCAGGAAACCCAGAAACTCGCCAAGGAAGTAGCCGCTAATATGGAGGAAACGAACAAGAAGTTAGCGCCCAAGATTAAGGAGGCATACGACGACTTCGTGAAGCAAGCCGAGGAGGTGCAGAAGAAGCTGCACGAGGCCGCCAACAAGCACTAGACGCGGCTGCTTCCTCCCGTGCGATACATTAATAAAGTTACAGCTATACTGCTTCATAAGACAGTCTATTATTTCTACGATATTTAACCTTGCACCACGTACATAATTCTGTGGCATTAAACAGACTCTGTCCGTTTTATCAAAGTTACCAATATCCCGTTGACTTTCTGCACACACTTCGTATATAATTACAAGCAATCGTCAAGCTTTTGGGTCAATAGAAGCTATCAAGTTTTTGTATGTAACTTAAGTAACTAACGTAACGTGAGAAGATATGCTACTGAATTCAAAATTCAGACGTTCAGATATCGCGATAAAAGAAGTGTGACGCGATATTTTGTCCAATGAACTGGTACTTGAAGAAGAGAGAAGTAGACGACTGGCGTGACTGTTCTAAACGTCTTTTCCTTCGCTTTGTAGACCTCGGTTTCTGCTTTTTACTATTGCTATTTGAATTCCTTGGAGGCGGAGGCTCGTCTTGAGGGATGCTATCCGATTGCGTATTCTTCAAAAAAAATTCCATATTCCTCAAAAAAAATAAATATACATCACTAAAAGTCTTCATAATATATGTATGTATGTATTTCCAATGCCTATTTTCTGGAAACTGAACATTTCAATAGCTCGCACCTCATGCATATACAAATGTCATGAAAATAAAACATGTCATGAAAATAAAACCTGGTTTTCATAAAGCTTTAAATATGTTGATTTTTAATTATTTTTCTATATTTTTTATAGTGGTCTCAAACTTTTGACCGGCAGTGTATGTCATCGATCAACATTGACTGACAATGCTTGTAATAATCTTTTGGAAGTCTTGTTTTTTTAAATATTGTTGACTAATCGACAGTATAATTATCAATTCATTTATTACCTATTTTTTATAAAGTTATTACTGAACAGAATGACATCTACTCAGTAATAACTAATTTAAGTTAATGTTCAATATAACGTATTATTGGCGACATCTTGTATCAACTATTTGAACGAATTATTTTCTCCGGGCTAACCTTCAAAACCTTCAGGCATTGCCTGATCCAATTCAAATGAGTTTATAAAGTTACATTAGGTGGCGCTGTAGCTAAAATTGATTTAAATTCACTGAACTTGTTTCTGAAATGACAAATTTTATTCTCCAAACACTTATTTTCTCTTTTACTCATTAACATTTTACATACATATATAGATAATCGGAACAAACATAGACAAAAGCAACAAACTGGTTCTAAAATTGTATTTATCAATATACGCGAAAGTTGGTCTCTCATCATTGCATTTCCATTTTATGTAACATGGAGATAATTTTAATTATATACATGTCTATACACCAAGTCCATTAAGGGTAAGGCAGAGAGCGCGGAGTGCCAAATATTCCTATCCTTG
>DWME01009098.1:0-11155 GCA_018244795.1 Parelbella ahira ahira
TCACGCCTGTAATCCTCGAAGGGGTAGGCAGAGGGGTGTAGTACACCCCCACGTTTCACCAGTTACTTTTAAGTCCCATGGAGTAGGTGGAGAGCGTATTGCCATACATTGGGCACAGATCCAGACTCCAAGCCCTACCACAAATTTCAAGATAGATAAATCTAATAGCATGCGACCCGGGAAACGAAACCAGGACCACTCTATCAACAGTCACCTTTACAACCACTCGTGCAAAAAGGCAATCAAAGTCTTAAATTAATTGATAAAAAAACAATATTGTGACTCTGTCAAACAATACTTAACCACAAACTATATACCTATACGTAGATGTATTTACTATATCAAATGAGCGTATAACGGATACAGTAATTCCACTGGACAGTTCGTTTAGAGTCTATAGCGGCGAAAGAATAGTTATAATTTAAATGGCTGACTACTGCAGAACGGCAAGAAAATTATTTGTACGGTTAGGTAAACGGTCAAACGGAGAGTTAATAAACCATTAAAGTTAACTGTCTGTTGAATGAATGCGGTTATTTGTTTTGTTTGTGATAAACGTTTTCGAATAATGCCTGAACTTATTTCTGTTTAAACTTTATAAATAGCGTTCGTTAAATAATGTAAGTAGTTTGATTTTTTTTGTTTAGTAACAGAGTGATAAGTGGCCCTTGCAAATCGTGTAGGTACATCTGAAACTGTCCGTGAAAAGGACTGTAAGAATTTGGCCCTTGGTGTCAATTAGTTTAATTTTAATAATTCGTTATCAGTTCAATTATTAGTTAGTTAGTGTGCACTGTACAGGGTAAACTATTATCATATCATTACGCCAAGTACCCTACGGTGTAGGCAAGTGTCATCAAGTGCGAGTACCTATTTCTATTCTTGCAGATCTGACCTTTTATGCCCAACAGTGGACTGAGACAGGCTGTTGATTATGATGAAAATGTAATAGAAATTCATGACTATCCCGATAGTTTTAAATCAGTAATTATCTAAAATGGTAACGAGAAACCCTTGCAAATTATCGGCGAAATCTCTATACATTTTAAGACATTTGCTGACTGCAATATTATGCCGCCTCACGATATATGTATATCTACCTAATTATTATTCATACAATATTCTCATATCAGTCATTTCTTTGCTTACATTAATACAAGTTAATGTTGAAAATGTATTGTCTCTAGCTCATTGTTTCGAGCGACATAATCACATTGTGTTTTCTTTAATAAAGAAAACAATAAACTGGTGAAAGCTCCATCTAGTAGAAGCCTCGTGGAACTTCATACGCTGATAGGTTGAAGGTGATAAGTAATAGATACATACGTCACACATGAATACTCTTAGGGTATAACCCAGTTTGAGGGCACATAGCGTATGCGCTTTGACCTCCACACGGAAAAGTGTCGTCGTGACCCTCCGTTAAGTAAATTCGAGCTACCTTGAGATATTTTGAATTCATACCATGTTGAGACGTAATTAATCCTGAATCATATAGACACGTGTTATGATCACAATTCTGGAATTAATCATAGAATAATAAGGTAGGTATTGTAGAAAACTGTATCATAAATAAATGATATTTCTTGTATTTTTTTGCAAAGTAATTTAAATTTTACAGTGGATTACAATTGTGTTTTACAGTGAATTTTAAAGGAAATTTCGTTGTGATTTAATACGCATGCGTTTTGTAGTTCTGGGAATACTCACTTCTATAGTTTATTCAAAAAATATTTTTTTTTGAATGCAGTATAAAAATTATTTCATTGATTTTAAATTGATATTTAATGTAAGAAGCTTGAAATATTTCACACTCGCTGCTTTCTGCAAATTCTATAAGAAACCGGGCGTGACTGCATAATATAGTACTTAGTATCATGTTCTGCTCTGCAAATGATGTCTTGATTTACTTGTAATCTGATAATTTTAGCCTGATTAGATTACAACGTTTCGGTGTCATGATTAACTGATTACTCAACTTATATTACTAATTAATCATTTTCACTAATTAGTTTACACAGTAATATTCGGTAAGTTAATCTCATGAGTCACGATGGATATATTTGTGTAATGTTTGATCGCTGTGATGTAATACATATATGTAATATAAACTTCACTAATCAGTTGTAATTTAACATACTATTGTATCTAAAAATTATATACATAGGTACAATTAGTAGCTGTTACTTTTTTATTTCGACCCTTTTATCATTCCACTGTTGGAATATGGGTCTCTTCTCTTAATGAGAGGGTTAAGGCCATACTCGGCCACGCTGGCCAAGTGCTTTGTTAACAATAGCACTTTTTTAATTTTATTGTTATTTTTGTATTCGTCTTTTTTATTAGGATTCTCGACATTGCAATATTATAACCTATTTGGCGAAGCCTATATCCAGTAGTGTATTGAGTAAAGCTGAATATTATGATGATAGCACACTAAGTATACAGTTAGTATTGTGTTGACCGGGTGGTCTAAGACCTAGAGAGGACAGCGGGGTGGTGCTGGATTCGGAATACACAGGAAAGGCCTATGTCCAGCGGTGGACATTCAAAGTCTGATGATGATAGTATTATAATAGAGTATTTAATTTGTCGAAATTTATTTTCAAACACGTCGATCTCCTGAGGACTGAGATGGCATCTTTACATAGTGCGTAATAGTAATCCTTAGGACTATACTACATTGTTTGAATAAAAACAGTTTAAGCATACAATTAAATACTACACTGTTTGAATAAAAACAGTTTAAGCATACAATTATATACTACACTGTTTGAATAAAAACAGTTTTAGCATACAATTAAATACTACATTGTTTGAATAAAAACAGTTTTAGCATACAATTAAATACTACACTGTTTGAATAAGAACAGTTTCAGCATACAATTAAATGTCGCAATGGTTTTTTCCCGTGAATCAGGTACATAGTATATTAAGTAACATTTAATGTTAGCTGGGTGTCTCCAGTTTTCATCGTATGCCACTTAATTTTGCGGTTCAAAGGAATGCCATTTCCAAGTAAATATGTAATGTGATATGTGCTGCTTGGAATAACATAAATGTAGGTTTCATACACGAATAAATATCTCTGGATTAAGATTTAGGTAATATTTAATCTTTAGTCAAATAGGAGAGGTTATTAAACGTAACATGACGCCTGTAATCCTCGAAGAGCTAGGCAAAGGAGTGGAGTACACTCCCACGTTTCATCAGTTACGTTTAGGACCCACGGAGTAGGTGGTGAGCCTATTGCCATACACCGGGCACGGATCCAGCCTCCGCTCCGAGTCACTACTAGATATAAATTAGAAAAATCTAATAGCACCTAACCCCAGAATGTGAACCCATGACCTCCCGATCGGTAGTTGTGATTGCAACCACTCGACCAACGAGGCAGTCTTTACCTTTATGATTCCTTACGTGGCAGTGTCTGATCTTTTACGTGGCAGGCTGGCCGTCTTACGCCGAAAGGTAACATGACTCTGTTTACATCTGTTTTACAACTAAGGCTGCGTAACGTAAAAATTAAAAAATAACGTTACTTACAGTTGTGCAAAGTACAAGAAATATTCTATGATTTAACCTAAAATATATTAAAATAAATATACTACAAAATATAAAGCTAATAACTTGCTATTTTTATCACTATTATATCATTACCATCGCCACCAGCAAAAGTGCCGCTTGAACCTTGTAAAACAACTAAATTAATCATGTACATAATTATATACTAAACGTTTACATGTATCCGGTCGGTGAGAGCCGTCACGGCGTGTCGTACTGTAAGCTGATGCCGCCGCTTATCAGGACGTGACTAGTATGGCGGCTGCCTCATTGTCACTGAAATGTATATCCACGTCGGTTGACACATGTCGCTGCAAGTTTCCAATCGCTGCCCACTTTCTTCAGGCACTCGTAGGAACGAATTTTTAAGCTGCGTGATAAAACTTTTTAAATTACAAATGTTGTTCTGTTTATCCACAGATACAGGCTCTATTTGATGCGTAAGATACCATTGTAGTTGTATTTCCTCTAATGGGTAGGTAGAGGAGTGTAGTGCTCCCCCTTTTCACCAGTTACTATTAACGCGTGTCGTTATGCTGATAGCAATTGGAAAACCGCATTTTGCAGCTTTAACAGTTACAAGGATAATCCAACAGTAAAAGGCAGAAGTTATAAATAAAAAGGCTCTTTATACGCTTGAATGAGTTCCTGAAATTAAACTTCTCCGGAGTTATTTTTTTAAATAATAATAATATTACAATTTCATAATCCCTTACAACGAATCCATGTTTGGGCTTTGTCATATTTTGTTTATCTATTGAAAAGATGACAAACACCTGACTGTCATTTATTCATATTGCAGTGCGGCGAACGAAGCCAGGTGTTCCAACTAGTATGTTGTAAATACACTTCCTTTGCCATGGCAGAGTGGGTCGGAGTATAACTAAGTAAATAGTTAATAACTCAGATAACTAACTACAAGGATCGAAGCTAGTTTGTTTATCGACGGCAGTACGGCCTAATTGAATCCGGATTCAATTACATAATGTATACGCCCTACGAGGGTAAAAGGTACAAGGTGAAAATAATATAGCTGTATATTGTTTAACACTGGTTGATACCCGCGACTTCGTTTCAAGTGTTTATGATATTAGCGATTTATATTATGTGAAATTATTAAGAGAAGGAATTGAGAACAATGAAAAAAAAATTAAGTTAGTTATGAGATAATCGTAAATAAAATAAAACTTGTCAACACAACTCAATCTCATTTTGCCATTTGGTTTGGCGAAGGTCAGTCGACGACAATCAGCAAGGCAAACATTTTAACAGAAAATGTTCGGTAAACACGATTTACGCCTGAAGCAAATTAAACTTGAGTCGATTATATTTCTTTTTCGTTGGCATGATCTTGGCAAGGTCACGTGGTTTTTGAAAGATATATATTCACTATATTTAAGTAATATTAGTTGCTATAAAAATAACAATAGAAATAAAATGTAATGTATTTATGACGGCCGGCAAACTAATATATTTCTAGATACGTGAGTTGCAATCGTTTAAAATTTAACCCGAATCACATATTTCTTTCCGAATATAAAATAGTATGAATATTTAAAATCATTTGACTATTAAATGTTTGGTGAGTTGTGGAGAGTCTATATACCTATATGATTAAATTATAATCAGCATGAGCTTATAAACAGGGATGTCTGATAGGTACGAAAATATAAGTCCTATCTCAAAAAACGATACGTGAGCCAAGCTGGTACATAATTTAATCATGTGTTTAAAAAGCGCTTTTTGTACGCCTTAAAGTAAACACCGGCCGTCTATAAAAATATTGCGCTTAAAAATGCTATAACAAAAACAGCGCATTCCCAAGATGACAGCATCCTTTAACTATCTTTTTAGCTTCATCAGCTGCATCCTCATTATTGAGTTATTCTCGAACATGTTTCCTTGTTCGCAATTAGAAGGTTTCTGTTTTTATAATCTTAATTGCAAATACTGACTTCCTCATTGATCATGTGGTTGCCAAGTAACACGACTACCGATCGGAAGGTCCTGGTTTCGAACCCCTGGTCGGGTACTATTGGATTTTTCAGTCTTGTAATTTCTAGTAGTAACTCGGAGTCTAGATTAGTGTCCTGTTCGTGTCAGTAGGCTCACATTCCACAGTGGGACGCAAATGTAACTGCTGAAACGTGGGGGTGTACCTACTACACTTCTGCCTACCTCTTCGGAGATTACAGACGTGATGTTACGTTTTTATTAAAATTAAAATTATAGTGTAGATAGTATCAACTAAGATCACCCAGTGTTCGCTTACAATTAGTGTAATTCTCTCTATAGCTGTGGTCAATACAGAGTGAATTAAACTAATACACAGAATTTAACAGAAGATATTTTTATTAAACTTAGGGTTCACAATGATATATTAATTTGCATGTGATAAACTAGATCTATCAATGTACAGAACTTTATTTTGCTTAAATTACAGAGTAAGTTAATAGTTACAATATCTGTATTTTATTTAGATGTTTGATTGATAAATACTTATAGGTTGATATAAGAACATTCGCTTCACATTTGATTATACGTACCTATGTGTCTATATTGTGATGTGATGGTGTATTGATTTTGTTTTATTATCCAGACCCATTCAATCAAGAATACCAATCAATTCCTAACAATGGGCTATCTGTAGGACGTTCGTTGTCCCATTTAAAGGGTAATGGGAACAAAGTTGATTTCCTCTGTTAAATCATGTCCTATTTAGAATAATGGTCGTCTTACAGGGAACTCGTAACAAATGGAGTTTAAGTTAAAGTGATTACCATAGCCGTAATAGACTTTCTTGTGACGGAGATTATTATAACTTTATTATTGTATCGCAACGCCAAGTCTTTTACCGGATAGGCAGAGAACAGGGAGTGTAAAATATTGAGATACTGACAGAATTGACGTGAATCTTTTACTGTCTTTACCGTTTTATAATGCATGCCGATTTCTGACATGTGACTCTCCAAGGGCAATATTCAGATATTGACTTGCTGATGGGAGATAAGATGGGAGTCTATTTGATCAAGATCGTTTAATCTCGGTCTATTATGGTTTATTTTCGGCTTTTTGAGAGCACGATAGAATTATATTCGAATTTTACCTAATAAAATTGCGTCTGTATCTACCTACAAGTTATCGCGTTCCGAGTCTAGGTAGTTACCACCGAACGACAGATACGTACCTAAGAAATCCATATTTCAAGGACGCCGGGCTCCGACAGGACATTGTTGTCAAGATACTCGATTATCTAATAGTCAAATGCTTATTGTACGTAGTACGTACCTACTTAACTTCAAACATTACATTCATTCGAATTAAATTCCTATAATTTCACTCATTGAATTTGTAAATAACGTAGGCGTTGTAAGAAATTTGAATACGTTCATTAGTTCAATAATTCATTCGTCCGTTCATTTTTATCCGTTCATTAATTTTGTTCTTTTTTTATCTTTATCACTTAAATCAAATTTCATTTCATACTTATATGAATAGTTTTGTTTGTTTTCTTTCCAACCTATTTTTTAAGTGATATTGGTGGTGTATCCATAAACTATGTATTAATAAAATTATTGTAGGGAGATAAAAAATAGTAACAATATTACAATATTATTAGTGTTGCAAACAATTTCTTTGATAGTGACATCTAGTGGATATTTCAAGAACAACATAGTATGTTCTAAATATTAGCCTTCATTTTAGCTATTCAGACGTAGTTGACGGTATTCTTGACAGATGGCGCTGTTTTCATAAATATAATATAGTAATTACGTGTACAATAAAAATACTTTTATTTTAAGTATTAAGGAAATCTATTATTATTATTTACATTACGTTATCACTATATAAAAGAATACAACAATAAGAAAAATGGTTGGTAAATTAAAAAATTCTACTGGACGTCTCTATTGCGCTAAAATGAGTTATTTGCAATATTTTTAAACGTTTATAGTAACAAATGCAATTGATAAAATAAATAATTGTAACAAAAAAGTATTATAAAACTTGTTAATTGAAATTGTCAAGGTTCACGAAATAAGTAGACATGATTTGCGAAAAATTCGTCAGACGTTTTATAAAAGGGCTTTCCAAGGGACATGATTTCTAGGCAGTAGGAATGCATAAGTTGATTCCTTCGCCGCGATTCGTAACGTTTCTTAAAGGAAACCAATTTTTCGCGTCATTGGCATTCTCTTCGACTAGCAGACTACTCGACTCCACTACTTCGGCGGGTTTTTGTTCTCCTCCATTTATCACGTCATGAAACGCGAAAAAATCACGGGCTTACTGACCCGTTACATTTCCATTTACAGAGTGTTCTCGCTTATCTCATCCGTGTAATTCTCTTTAACCTCGCCGAGGAGACAGTGATACGAAACAATAGCTTGATGTTTCTCTGAGCGTAATATCTGCTTTGTGGTATTTTTTTTCATCAAAGATATTATAGTGGTCTGACCAAAAGCTTTTTCAGATTATCTACATTTACCTGATCTAATCAGAGTAACTAAAGTATCAGTTAAATCTGTTCTCTAACTTTTACCATTTCTTGTTCTTCAACTTTTGAACGATATACCGATAACTAAGTATATACTTTGAACTCTTTGCAGTATTAATTCATGTTCATATTTATATATTATTTTTAAGGCATGCAACATATTGGTAATTTATTCGGCGTTACAAATGTTTTTAACTTATGGTGGTTCTGGTGGTCAAATATTTTTAAATAGAATCTTCTGCATGTTAGCGACGCACTTTTGCTGTACAAAATTATTTGAGCCACTCGTGTTAATTTCTTAGAAGCAGAAATAAGTATTTCAACGTCGTTTTAATAATAGTTTAAGTTTTCTCACAAATAGCTCTTAGATATTATGTAATAAAATATATTTATAGTCAGCGGGCTGCTGTAAATCCAATTTAAAATCTGCGTGAACCTCACCACAGCAGCGTGGGATATCGGGTGCAAAATAAATATGTATTAAAAATTACCTGCAACCGGCGTTCTGCTCTTTTATAGCGTGTTTTATACTGCTCCTAATATAATTTATTATTTGTATGAAAATTAATTTTCAGATCAGTTTATGGAAAATCCAACTTATAACGCACAGATACTAAACGTAGGATTAATATATGGTGTCTTTAAAAAAATAATTACAATTTTTTAATATCAGCGTTGGGGTTGTTGAATCTCGTACACGCTGTTACTAATCAAAACTATTTTTACAATGATATTAATTTACCAAAAATTCGACTAGCAACATCATAATTCTTTAAGCGCTTTAAATTCTCACTGCATTTAACCGACCGTTGGTAAAAATCGCATTGCAAATTCCAGCGTAATTGCTGCAAAAATTGTAAGAATTTCCATTCCAGCTGGTCCATTTTGCTTAAATATTCACGTAGACAAAGAACTACAGTGTCACTTCAAATATCGCGTAATGTCCTGAATTGTGGAGCGGAAAGGATATCGTTTCGGATAAGCACCTCAAGGACTCCTTCGTGCGTTCTGTTCGGTGTTGCTAGCGTGTTACAGACAATTTTCCTAAAATAAACACTAAAACTCCCGTGAATTAGATTTTATGTTAATATATACTGACATGCATATAATAATTTAAGTATCAATTATGATTTAAAATACAGTTTTGTAAACCTATAACCTCTAATCAATATTAACTTTTTGTATGCTTGTTATGTGTGTAGTATATGTAACTGTACAATGAATGACAATTTATACTAAAATAACGTAGGCAAAATGTCTTTTAACACCGCACTGCACTTTCAAACTGGTAATTTATTTTAATAAAGCAATAAAATCCCGCATTAAATCTTCATCTTGAACTTAATGATTTTGCTGTGGTCCTTACATGAACACAAAAGGAATTTATTGTAAATTTTTAAAGAAATAAAGTTTTAAAACGTAACTCGGGGAGAAAAACTCAGATTGGCACCACAGTTTCCGTTTGATACAGCGTGCCGGAGTTATTTCGCGCATCAGACGAGCGTAAAGAAAATATTTCATTTGCGCCGCGAGCCAGTAAAGCTTGCCCTGATCCTTTTTATGAGCCCCTATTTCACTGGCATGCTGAGCAATGAATGTCACTACTATTTGACACTTACTATATTAAACTTTATACTCACTAGCTCTATACATTGTATTAAGTAAGTCGGATTCATTTTTATCACGTTTGCCTGGTTCAAGTACGATAGTTTACGATTTATTCTTCCATTCATATATTTTCTTATAACTGGCCATACAGCCAGTTAATTACGTCTAATGAAGGATATAAAATTGTTTGTCATATCTATGGTATTTTCTTAAAAGTGGCCATACAGCCAGTTAATTACGTCTAATGACGGATATAAAATTGTTTGTCATAATTATGGTAGATGTCGATTATTATATTTTTATTGTATAGAACGACAAACATATGAATACGCTACTTGGTGTTAGTTGGTCATCGTCGCCCGTGGACCTATGCAACATTAAAAACATCACCAACGTGTCGCCACCCTTGTCTTAAGATTTGTTACGTAATATACATACTGCAGATAATTAATCAGCCTAAGTAAATTGTTGTTTCAATGAGTTCTATATGCACATTAATGTACGAAGGTTTTATACATATTTACTAGTGTGACGATTCGTAATTAAAGTAGGCATACACAGTTAGATAAGAAAATGAATGGAATCGAATATTTTTATTAACGTAGCTAGTTATTGTACTTCACATGTAGGTACTAAGTTCCTATTCTTAGAAAAACACTCTCAAGAGAAAGTTTCGGCAAAACATAATAGGTTGTTTATATAATGAAACGATTTATCAAATCCGAATCGTATAATTGGTTGTCATGTTATGAAAGCCATCTTATTCAATACTGCTTAAAATATAACATTCCCCAAAGGCTGATAGTTCGACGTAAAACAAGAAAAATTAAGTTGCGTTAGATATGAAATGGCCGATTTTGAATACAGGCTAGTGTGAAGATCGATATTTTTCATTCTAACTGGAATTCCAAATTCAAATTAATTCTATAGTTATCTTACGATATTCCTATACAATATTAGTATGTTTTATGGCTGTTTTATTTTTCTTTATTGTATTGTAATAAAACATATACAAAAATTTATTTTTTTATTTTATAAAACAGCAATTGTAAAGACTTCATGATAAGGAAAATTCATTAAAATGCGAGTTAACTATAAGGTTTTAAATAACCGTACAATATTGCTGAGTATAAATGATGAATATTATGACACTGTGGCCTTCACATCAAATACTATATTAGACAATCATATTTATACTGAGTATCCACACAAAGGTGTTCATGATACAATAATTGGATGACCCCTTCAAGTCGTGCTTGTTTCCGATGATACAAAGTCAGGTCTACCTTTGATAGTTGTGTTTGCTATACTGATCATTGATCTGGTGTTTACCTACTCTTTTATCCGTGCATAACGATATGCTAAGGTACACTTGTATTGTCTTGGGACTGAAATGTGATTTACTGATTTGTTTTAGCTGAGCACATATCCGCCGCGCTGTTAGTCTAAGACCTTATGAAATATAACAAAATATTTGTTAGACTG
>DWME01009099.1:0-11155 GCA_018244795.1 Parelbella ahira ahira
GGCCTTGACCCTCTCAATATGAGAGGAGACCCATATTCCAACAGTGGAATGACAAATGGGTCGATTATTATTATTTAGTATTAGTAGATTAGATTATTTAGTATAACTATTATTAATAATTGTAGGACTTTTTTCCACGCTTTGTATTTTGTAAATTATTTTGCTGTTGTGTTATTCTATGATCATTTCAATCGCACATCTATTTCAATATAAATACAATATAAGTCATCTGTACATCAAAGATATATAATAGACATAAACAACACATAACAGTTACATACGTGAATAGTAGTGCTACATATCAAAACACGAAACGTATAGATGCATTTTAATTTAAAACAAAGATTGTATGGTAAAATCTTATTTACAATTTGATTGTTTATAAAAATATTCATAGAAAAATAGACAGACCAATAAAATTGTTACAATAGACTGAATGAAATCGCGGACCCCATGAACTAGGGTGTCAAACGTTTTTGCCTTATAATTAAGGAAATTTGAAAACCGACATCAAGAACCCCGTTTGCTACAATCTGATAGCTGGGGGAGGGGATCATTAATCACAGTGTGACAGATCAGCACACATGCTCGCAGTGGATTATACCTCATTATGTGGGCGCCATGGTTACAGTAGCGATGTTTTTATAGTGGGTATCGATCTCATGATAGGAAAAATATAGATTTCCTTTTTATAGGGACTTGGAGGGACTCGAAGCATTGTGGGTACGGTTCCCGGCCGAGAATATAGTTTTGCTCTGGATGTTGCCATGGCATTCGTGATATAAGGAGTCATTTAGTGGCCTGTAATTATAAACATTCACAAATTCACACTTCAATAGGAGCATTATAAATGCAAAAGTGTACCTGTCTTATTAATTGTTACTTTTTAACTTATAAGCAATAATCCGATTATGCTATAATTTTATACTTATATACTTTGAGTTCTAACGATGAACATGGGCTAGTAATGTTTATTTATATTTAAATATTCTTTAATATACTTCTAACTATTCTTTCCCTTTCTTGTACTTTTGGTAACGCTGTTAGTATTTCTCTTGCAAATAAAGATGTCGGTGGGAGAAATGGTAATTGCCTTCAAATAGTTAGTACTTAAGAGCTTTGGAATATAAAAATAATTAATTTGGTTTCGAGGTAATCTTTGTCTAATCTTTGAAGTTATGCACAACGAAGAGGTGGAAGGGGAGAGGGATATTAAAAGTGCTAAATAGTACCACGTTAGGTTTTTAACGTTGGCACTCGGAGGTCTCGGCCTACCCCTTAAGGGAGCTGAAGTGATGATATAAAGAAGGTGAAAACTTGTTTTCAACAATTTTGGATTCAAAAGCAATTATGGTCACACATATACAGTAATGAAAAGGTTGGTTCACTGCTTAGGAATATTTATTAATTTCCCTTTTGCACCCTACTACCAAGTAAGTGGTGTTCCCTTAAAGTATTGTTCTTTTTTTCTATTTAATATTGGGAATAAACGGTTAAATCTTGTATTATTAAATTATATTGTACTTAGAATTTAAACATTTACACTATATTTACCTACTTGAATAAGTTTGGAAATGATATCCTTTTCAAAACAATGTTAATTTTCAGCCGTCACTAAATTATGGTTTTTTGTCTCCCGCTCGATTAGAGCTACGAAACTACAGTTTTATTCTGTTAAAAATGGAAATTAATTTCCGGGAACGGTCTTCTTGGCTCAATATAAATAACGGAAGGCTCGAAGGCTTAGTGGCTGTCGGCCTTCGTGTCCTCGCCTCATAATATTATTCGCCAGTTAGGTACTTGTTTTACTGCAACCCAGAAAAGAGCTGGAATATTTTTGGTATCAAATTAGATATTGTTTTCGTTAGGTTAAGTAAATTGATACCTTCGATTTGTGTATTAAAATTGTATTGGTTAGGATAATTGTTATTATTATTTTATAAGTTTGATTTAGTTTTGACACAGACAATAACATGTTTATTACGTACATCTATTGTTAATCGCGTGTCGTTTACTCTTTCGACCTCAAACAAGTCTACGCTATTGCTCGCTGTTGACACCGCGTCATTCACTCGCCGCCATATTTGAGCGCCATTTTGGATGTGCGAAAGCGCGGCAAACTGGCTGTCATGGCGGCAAAAATAATTAGATTTCGTCGGTACACTTCTTCTCGGTTCATTTCTGTGTGTTTTGTTAATTATTTCCTCGCAAATGTCACAGCAGGTATTATCTTTTTAAGTTTTTATTTTTGCGAGGCGAGCTTTGTTGCTTTAAATGTCGCTAAATGAGTGAAAAGTGAGAATTTTCTTTTGTAACATTAACGAAGGTAGCAACTGCAGGAACTTTCTCGCTATTAGGTTTGAAGTCAGAGAACAGTAGGTTTGCTTGTTTTTATTTTTGATCAGATAAACTTTTTAAAGGATCGCATACAATTCCTTCGTGTATTTATTTGATATTTATTATAGAAACAATCGATCTAACTGCACTTTATCATTGAAGAGTGGTACTGGTTAAGGGAAGTGTCATAGATAAACATTCATTAAATATTCAATTTATTGAACAAATGAAGCTTTATATAAATGAAGCTATCTTGGAACATCAAAACTAGGACTTTATAAGTACCACTAATCGGTTTTTTAAACTAAATATTGAATTTTTTTAACATCATTAAGGAAAACTATAGATAGTCATTTTGCACATAGTACCAGTATAGGTATACTACACGTACGTGTAGTAAAGTTTATTTTTAATGAGGTTTTCTAAATGATGAATGCTAGTAAACCTGTTGTGGTGCCATGAATTTGTATCAGAGATGAAGACGTGGCCTTTTGGCGGTTAGCGCTGCAAGGAGGGTTCTTTGGTAGTTAGTATAACTGGTGTAGTTAAAATAATTCTGAAAGCAATTTTAACTGTATCCACAGTTGATACCACAATAAGTGCCCCCTCGCTCGCAAATTGATATTAATTGTATTACAACCCGGGTCCGGAGTGCCCCGTGTGTTTTTCTTAACAATCAAATTGTCGGCAGACTGTTTTCTATACAACGACCATTCCAAACTAAACCTTAACGGCTTAAAGTAGGATGCATTTTCTATCTCAAATCGCGTTTACACAAGTCTCGTTTATCTTCCGTCTTTTTCACTTTTATCTATCTTCCCTTTCGCACATTGTAAATTCTATTTAAGTGTTTCGGATACGAATTGTGGATTCCCCAGTTAACTATTTGTATTAATTTTACTACAATGGAAAAAATTGAAATGGGGTGTCACATATATAAATTATTCAAATTAATGTACAAATTATACAAAGCAATTTACGAGTAATTGTAATTAACGTGAGATAAATATTTGCGCGATTTCCAAGTAGGTAGGTACTATTTTATTATTAAAAGTATATAGGTTACGTGTTTTAGCGTTATTACAGCGTTATTGTAAAGCAAAATGGGAATGTTCTAAATATACCATATCCGTTGTTTTCGGCTAATCATCGGTTAGTTGCCTATTCCATTAATATTCGCTGCATTTCAAAACTAAATTATTTAAACAATGTTTAACTAAATCCATAACACACATAATATATTCTTAAACAAATACGAAATTGCCTCTGGGCAAGTATTGATTCACAATTGGTCGATATATTAGTTACATGACGTATTTGAGTATAGGGTTACTTCCCATGCGTCAGCTTTATGCTCTTGAAATGAACCTTGCGCACACACGGGACATTCAAGTTAGTGTTAAAATATATTTTTAACACACATTTGAAGTTATTGGATCTCCATGTTCATTCATACCTCTTCATATATCACCAGATTGACTGCCAAACAAGTTTTGTTCATAATTCGTTTCTTCTAGAACTTAAAAGAAGAAAATACATGACAATGTACACGTACTTTTATCCTTACGATAGATGTAATTAGCGACATTATAACTTGGCAAGTAAAAACAAGACTTTCGGTGTTCTAGCCTTGTTACGGCTTTTTCTCCGCTATCAACAACTATAATAATTGGAAAAGTTTACTCATTAGATATATTTTCGGCACACTTGTTCCGGACTCGTGCGGGTAGTTTTCTACTCGCTTTCCGCATGTATGTACTTACTGCGTGTGAACGCGTCATACAGTTTTGTATTCATCGACGCAACTTGACTGGCAACGATTGGACGCGAAGAGCTGAAGATCAAGTTCAACCTATGTCCAGCAGTGGACGACGACGGGCTGATGACGATGATGGTGTAATTTTGTAAATTATGACTTAGAACTATTTTAATATACTATACATATGAACTAAAGTGTAAATCAACATTTAAACGCGTAGCACGGGCTTGGCTTTGACTCACTTGATTTAGGAAAATTAGGCTTTTTGGGCGGCAAAAATAGCCCACCTACAAATAAAACAGCGAGATGGAACAGCTTCTGAGCGCCTTCTGCCGCTAGCAGAGAATTGAATTCAGTCTCTATAACATTAGTACATAATTTACGATTTATTAGTTTTTAATCTTCCTTCGTATGTGCCTATGAGCTAGAGATTTCGAATAATTAGGTAATACACGATAAAATATAGTTAACAAATTCGATTTAATTACAGTGGTGTTACAAAAATTATGTTGTAGTTAGTTATGCGTGTAAACTACAGGCTGATAGATGAAAGTAGTGTTAAACAAAGAAACCAGGACGTTAACGATGATGTCTTTACTATGTCACAAAACCCTTTACCCAAAATATACGAGACATTGTAATCTAATACAAAGTTAACTTTTATGTAACGTCAAAACATTGTGATGCAAACAAACATTTTTCTAAAAAAAAACTCGTATATCACAGCGACACAGAGACTGCCATATAATTAGGGCAATTCACCGTAGCGTCGTCGTTATTCACGTAAATTTTTAATTTTCCTTGACCTCACTACAGAAACACCTCTCATTTATTTCAGTTATAATGACGTACAGCAAAAAACCTCCGGTTAATTTTGTCACCGAAATGCGCCGGTTTTGTTTTTTGCGTTTGAACACACGAGCGCCTTCTCCAAAAGCTGTTCGTCAGTGAAGTTTTTATATTATTTTACTGAATTTGAAATTTCTGTATGTATTTGTATGTCCTTTGTATAGTAATTTTTTGGCGTAAAATGAAATGCGTTTATTTTGTATAGGCCTGTAAGACTCTTAGTAATTGTCAATTGTAAAATATTCCTTAATCTACAAGTACTCGATTGCCACGCGGCCCTAACTCACAATCGTCTCGCTGGGCATGCGGGTGAAGGGTCGCACAGCACGGCATCGCCCACCGCCTACGCTGTTGCCTGAAGGCGCATCGCCTGGGCATTTCATCGTGTATGCTTGAACGTTAATTTAATTAATTAATATGTATTTACACAGCTGTTCGAACGATCAACTCTAAAAATCAAATCGATCGAAGCGAATTATTTCGTTGCGTACATTTTCAATTCATAACTCACA
Organism: Parelbella ahira ahira; assembly: GCA_018244795.1. Classification (NCBI taxonomy): domain Eukaryota; kingdom Metazoa; phylum Arthropoda; class Insecta; order Lepidoptera; family Hesperiidae; genus Parelbella; species Parelbella ahira. Next base: position 5,458 of record DWME01009099.1, read on the forward strand.
ACAAAGGCAGTTAAAATATTCATAGGCATGTTTTTTCTGTTTTTACCGGTTTCATCAAATACAAAATGCCTACAGTACATCATTATCCTTCACGTTAAAATTTCTTAATAGCTTCCCCCTCGACATATACTAATTTACAATTCATATGTTATCCCACGCGATATAACAAAGTGTGAAGTTGGCACACTTGCTGTGATCGCTTGCGATTCTCATACATATTAATAAGGGCTGACGCACTGGGTGGCTCCAAGAGTCAGACTTGCACCACTCGTCGGGTAAGTCTGATTTAAAAATACGGAATTCATTCGGAACGCTTTATCTCTGTTTATATACCTTACGCTAATGGTATTAAAATATCTAAAAGATTTATTGTTATTTTTTGTGGATAATCGCTTAATGGATCAGTCAATTCCTCAAAATGTGCCCGTTGCTGTTTTAAAAATTTAAACAAAGATTTAAATTTAAAAGGACCACTTAGGTTCTAATGTAAGTTTTTATACCTAATTTTTTTCTTTTATAACAATGCTATCATTTGCTATGACGCCTTACGTCTACCAAACCTTACTATAGAAGTTAAAGAGAATGATCCAACCGAAGGTTTTTCGTCGGATAATTCAAGAATAGAAACTATTAATCAATTCAACACCATTACAACGCCAAAGCGAAACTAAACACGTAATTTACTTAAGGTAATCAATTTACATTTGCAATTTGATTCACGAAAGCGCAATCAAAGCAAGACAAATCTAATAAAACGAACGTCGATCACAAATGTAAGCGAGCAAAAAGCGGCCCCAGGACCCCTGATGTGCTTAATTACCCCTGAATAAAAGCAGTGCGACCTAATGTGTCAAACGTAGGAGTAGAGACGCCCTTTTGCAGATGTAACGTATGAATCGAGGTCGAAGGGAATAAGAAGAATTACATTTAAACACAATAAAATGTATACAAATATAAAATTTATTGTCACAAATTTTAATTACATTTACAAAATAACATAACATGTGGTAGAATTTCGGTCAACACTATTTATTCATTATTGTTCAACACCTAAACGTATTAAAGACATTGAAATTCCATTGTATTATATTCCCCATTCTATCATACATAGTATTTCCTGCATTGGAATGGGACAAAAGAAGAAATAGTTAAAACTGTTTCACTAATGATTTATGTATGACTGGCAGTAGTATCAATAGTATGTGTGATTTTGCTATTTTAACATATTAGTACTGTGTTAAGTATCATGCGCCTTGAGCATATAGGGCAAACTTCATCAGTATTCGCACGCTCAAAGCATGTGATAACTATCTGTCACAGTTCTTAGTATTGTAATTCTTATTATTTTAGTGTATTAGTAAAAACGTAGCTTAATCAAACTCCAAATTGTCAAGGAATTAGGCTGCTCAGCAATATAACAAGGTGAACCAGACGGGCTTAGATATCACCATTTGTCCTTTACAATAAAATTGGCTGCGGTTGTAAGTCGAAACCAAGGTGACAATAACATTAAATTTAAATGATTTAAGCAATATAAGAGAGACAGAGATCTTTTAAAAAACTGTAATCATTATTGTATCTGTGAAGAGAGTAATGAAAATAAAAGAAGCACATCAGATACATAAGGATAGCTAAATTTCGCACTCGTTGCCATTCTAACTTAACCCGTTCCTAATCTAACCTAACCTGTAAGGGACCGGACATGATGATATAATAATAAGTGATGGTAAAAAGCGAGGTAGGTTATACATATGTATATTTTGTTGTATCTACATACATATGTTTGATTACATAGGACTAGTCATGAATATCTGTTGTATTTCACAGTTACTGGATGTTCGTAGCTTTAAGATTGGTAATGTCATATTTGAAGTATATAGATACAATTGCAACTAATATCTTAAATAGATTTCATATTTTTGCAAATCTATGTGTATTTTACTCCAATGTGGAATAGCAAGTTTTCTTCGAACCAATTTAGAATCATCTGTAGTTATATTAAAATTTGTATAATCGACAATTCGAAGGAGAAATTCTATGAAGACTCGAACAGATTTATACGGAGACGAATTGAATATTGTAACAGAAGTCGCGCTTCAGTGGCTCAGGGCTCAGATTTGTCTAAATGCAAATTTAGATTTATTTTTGTCATGTGAATGAAGGTTTTCTGCTTCAGATTTTAAACTTCGAGTGTCTGTAAGAGGATGTTACTTGTCTCAATCAGACGAATAGGTTTCTGTGATGTTGTGTTATTACTTTCCGAATATGTGCTCAAGTAAATTTTTTTTGTTTCATTCATTCAACGAAAATTTTAAATCAACTCTATTAATATAGATTATCATAAACTCGTGAACTCGAGTTGACTTAATGATGAGGTTGAGAAATGAGACTTCATAATAAGAAACTTGTTCCCGACAGAATTTAAAGAGATTTTAAAGCGTCTTGAAGTACTAATTTCCGTTCTGTTCCATACAAATACAATTAGGAATTAGTGGCTAAAGCTTATGCTTATAAAACATTTATATTTAGAATTAGAATGTTCTTATAATAATCTAAGTTAATTATTTTTTATAACAAATGTTCTTTGTTTAATCATATTGAAAAGAAATAGATATTATTGTGGATATGACGTAAATATTCTCTTCCAGTATTTTGAGTTATCGGATATAACGATTTATCAAATTTATTCAATATCGAACAATGATAATGCGATATTAACAATGCTACAAATGTATTCAACTCCATATCACGTAACGACGTCGTCATCTGCGTTTTCCCTTCACGTACACCATTAATATTAACTGTGGTTCCCCCATGGTTACTTGGCGAGGAAACTTGCCGCTTAACGCTGCGGCTTGCGTCTACTGCTTGCGGCCAATGCGTTTTTAAATTATTTACACTCTAATTCAAATCTGTAGTCTCGGTTATATTATATTACAGCCTTACAATCCCTAAATTCCATTTTCAATGTGAGTCCAAATATAAGGATTCTCGAAGGTTCTAAACCGCATGACTCTATATTTGATCCCATATAGAAGTAGGATTCAAGAATATCAGTCAAACTAGCGTCGCCGACGCATGACGCAACTACCCACCAACTACCTCAGTCCATTAATACCAACTGCATCCCCTTACAAGTCACACCTATTTGATACAGTCCGGAACAAAGGAAAATCGTTGAAATCGCCCCAAACCTGCACTCACCCCCTATAATTAGTCGTCGGTATAAATGCATTTGGCTGCTAATGGACGTTTTATGCCACCCTCGATTCAATGACCCGGGTCTTTCATTAGTACATTATGCCATGATTTGGTTTGAGCTATCGAGAATGGCATTAAACTATCTGACCTGACTTTGAACTAAGACTAAATTACAATAGATTTATATGAAACATTTTTTTTGTGATAATCTTCTTAGCGATTGTAGTGCACTCCTGTTACATTTTATATACCCTTTATTCTTTACTATATGTATGTATGTTTGTATGTGTAGCACCACTTCATACATGCACTAGATCTTTGCAAATACCCTCTTTGCAAGTTACTAGAAAATAAATACAAGATGCTTTTTCATAGTATTTATAAAACAATACCAATCATTGGAAAATAAATAAAAACTCAAATATTTTAATAATTCTAAATTCCAATTTAGAAGCTTTGACGGTCGCTCGAATCGTGAATGCACTTAATATTTCGCATTAATTTGAATGCACTTGCCCGATTATGAGCTTTTCCGATTACAAAATATTAGCGAACGTTCTAGCTTTTAGCCTGTTATCATCTATTCAATAATGTCGTATAAAACGGATGTCAAATCGGAAATTTATTGACGATGGTTTCAATCGTAATGTACATACATGTTTATGATTCGTTTGTCCGCTTGAAATGTACGGCGTTGTTAGAAAATGGAATCAAACTAGAATTCAATCGCTAATTGACATCCCTAAGTACGATGATGTAATAGTTTACATCATCGTGCAGGTCGTTTACTGGCTAGATAGAGTAAACCGAGTGACAAATGGCCTTGTCAAATGTCCTACAAATCTGACTTACGTCATCTACAATACTGCCTTTATTTGGTATTTTTTACGAAATAAAACTGAAAATTCACAGTTCACACGACTTCCAAAATGTAGTGACATCGCGAACAATTAGACAGAAACAGTTGCAATAATTCTTTAGAGTTCTTTGTGTCAACTGAGGGTGTACAATGAGTAAGAAATTAATAACATGTATGCAAAGCTAAACAATCCTGGCATTAATACGTAGCAGGTAAGCGGGTCTAATTAAATAACTTTGTTGGAGTTCACGGCATAATGACGTCATACATCACACGTCAAACGTCACATGAATGATTAATTTGTGACGAATAATATTAATTTGTTTATTTGTACAACCCGACTTACCTTATGGTAGAAGTAAATAGAAAATTATTGTAGGAAAACTCAGTATTTGTATACGTGAACTGAAATTAATCTTCCCAATATTACCTACTATAAACGAGAAAATTTCAGTTTTTGTTTACTTGGATGTTTGTTCGTTAATCACGGAAAAGGACTACTGCCTACTGCCTAGAGTTATACGAAACTTCGCGCTTATACATATATGTAAGCTATCATCTGTATTAGTACTCAAGGTGCTTTTCATATCAAATCATTCGAACGAAGTCGTAGATAAAAGCTGCTATGGTAAAAAAGATAGTTGCGATAAAGTTTTCTTTGCTCGTTTTATATATAACCCATAGACGTGTATGGTTCTATGTAAAGAAATTATTAAAGTTTTTCCGAATATTTAACTAAGGTATACCTATGTAATAGATAGATCCCTATAATTAAAAAAGGCTTGAACATAAATATTTCACTCGATGTTTCACATGTGTATTTTGTTTCTTAAATCAAAATAAACGTAACTATAAAATATAATTATTACAGTTAAATATAAATAACAACGAAACAAATTAAAGTCGAAATTAAAACGTCACATGTAACACTTAACATCAGTAATACGAGAAGAACAGTTTCTTAAGTTAGCTTTTAAGGGCAATTACAAATGTACTTAAGATGAGACGTGCTTGGAAAGATTTTGTACGTATGCTTGGATTCACCTTGTTCTACTCAAAGCGAGTAACGGATAGTGTAATAAGCGAGGGAATATTTACGACCGGCGTGATATAGGTACATCTATCCAAGTTAATTTGAATTTAAAACGCACGTTGGAATTCTTTGTTCTGACATTCCTTTTTCAAATGACAGAAATATTGGTGACATGCAAAACAATTATTGCTCGAGTGAGTGAGGGATAAAATAAAATATTTAATATTGAAAAGTAAATTATCATTTTTAAACGAATATGTCGTTAATCGCTTACAATAGAGACTGTAACGAATCGGTAGCTGGCATTTTAATTGGTGCCGCTTCAGATCAGATATAGATGCGGTAACGATGTCATATGAATGTAGGAAATTTAGATTGAAATTCCTAACTTTGATATATGTTTTAATTAAATGTAATCATTTTTGAGCAACGATTCATAATTTAAATAATTTTTCAGGTAGCAATCCTAAAGCAAAGATTTATGATGACAACTGAAATATTAAAATTTACCGGTGACAACCCTGAAACATTCATTACAAAAATGGTCCACGAAAAGATATGAACGATTTCTTTTATTGACGGCGATTATATTTATTACAAATGTT
>DWME01009100.1:0-11155 GCA_018244795.1 Parelbella ahira ahira
TTTTATTAAAAAAACTATTTTTAATTTTTATAAATAAAATGTTACTATTTACTTATTAATATTACCTTTTGGTTCATAAATAAAAGCTTTTTTGCAATTTATTATAATAATACTCTTTCAATATCTATTTATTATTTGATAATCTATGAAGAGTCATAATTTTTTAAATGTTGAAAGTAAGATATGATAAATTATATATAAAACACAGTACATACATACTCGACAGTAGCGTTTATTATATATATTAAAACTACAATAACAAAATGACAAACTGAATAACAAAACCCAGTTATAAACGAATAAGGGTTCTACAAATCGGCAAAAATTTAATTTGTAAGGAAGATTTAAGGGGTGTTTTAATACACTCATATATAATTTCTGTATCAAAATATGCACACTCGAGCGCGTGGGTTTGACTAGAATAAATTTTAAAAGCCCGAGAATTCGGTCTCTCATTACCGCGTATTTATGTGGACAGATAAAAATATTAGGGACGAGTTTGAGCGGATACGGATGAACAGAAACACCCTCTGCTTAGATGATTGTATGTTTACTTTTGATAATTATACGTATAAACAGTATACATATTGTGTTTGATAATATTACTCGTAAGTACATTATGTGTAGGTATTTTGGACATGTTATGAGTACAAGATATGAGCACATTAGATGTGACATATAAGAATTAACTATAATTAGTATGTAGTTGATGGTCGTTTAAGTTCTCATATTACAATGAGACATTTTTATATGTTTCTGGTGTGCAAAAATCATTACAATGTATCTGTTTATTGTTAACTTGTTTCCTTTATTTTCGCTATCGGTTTACCAATAACGAAATGACATGTGTCATATTTTAATTAAAGGAATATGTGTGTTAATAAAAATATTTTATTAGTTGGACGTGTGTTTTAAAGATTAATAAGTAATATAATTATGTATTTTATTTCTTGCATTTTTATACATCGTAATCCTTAAAAAAATATTTAAATAAAATTGAGGCCTTCTTCTACTACAAATGACATTTATCAAAACAAGTACAAAGTCAGCGCGGTGTTTAGGACAGTTTAAAACGCTTAAATTAATTTCCCCTGATTTTCTCTAAGAAGTTGTAACTCTCCAAGTGGGGATAATGCGATGATATATAAAAAAAGGTCCCCGTGAGCCCCAGCCCCTAATAAATTATACCCTCGATAACAATGGGATTTTTTCGCAGGCCCTTTGTTGCAACTTTTGATATCACCTGAACGTATTTAGAAACGTTAAATATAACGAAAATGTAAATTCTTTTGAGTAAAACAGTGGTTTGACCTCACCTAGAAACTCAAAGTCGTACATTACATACATACATATTTCATTGATAACAGATCTTTAGAAAATTTACAAAGTTATGTCGTATTTACTAAAGTGAACTGCTTGTATGCGTGGTTGGCGTATTCATAAGAGACGTTTTCCGAAAATAAGGCTCATTTCGGACGAAATACTAAAATAATACCTATTGTATGAAATATGTGTTGTGTAAAAAATAGTAACTATATAATATTCTATTTAGATCTTTAAGTTCTTCGGGTTCAATACAAAACATTCTTGGCTCAAATAAGTATGAAATAAAAAAGATCATATCAATATGCCCCAAAGTGAATACCTATGGTGAGCAAATAGGGAAGTGGCCAGTTCCTTATACATCGCCGGATATTTTGTCCCAAACTAAAAAAAATAAAGCCCTAATATCGTTAAATGTTCCTTCGGGGAGTGACTGACCAAATGCGGAAAATTCAGGAATCGTTAGGGGTGTCGCTTTACGTTTGAAAATCACGTATAAAAATTTAATTATTTTAAAAATTGGTAATAACAGGTTGTCTTGTTATATTATGTGCTATGTATAGTCTATATTATAACATTAAAAAAAAAACAGTAAGAAAGAAGACGATAATAATATTTTTGTTCAGGTACTCATCCTAATTTGAAGTATTATTACTATTGCATTAATAAAAATAAATGGGAGTAAAAATCAATAACTATTTGATTAAAAGTAAACGTATCGTTCATTTTAAGGTGCAAAAGACCAAGAAAGCAGTGTTAACCTATTGGTTTGAAATTCAGCGTCTTTCTTGGGTGGACTGGGCTTAAAACTCTGCGCGCACATGTCTACAAAATGAATTCTGGCAATCCCCACTTGGCCAGCGTGGTAGACTATCATCTTATCCGTATTATCCTGAGCGGAGACGCATGTCCAACAGTGGAACGATGAAAAGGGTGCGAAAAATCGTGCATATAATAAAATTAAAAATGGAACAACGGCTAAAGAATTTCAAATAAAAAAAATATATAAACACATTTTTAGAATTATAAAGACCGAAATACCTAAATAACGAAAATAACACAGCCGAGATAGCCCTGACCAATCGAACGGGCAACTGTGAACAATTTATATCGCAATAATCCGCGCGGACATTACGGCGGGCGGAGCCGTGCGCGGCGATATTATCGGCGGCTAGTTGACGACAAAAAACGAGCCTCATTTATCGAACACTTCGCGGTGACAGCCTCCCCTACATCTCTATAGATTAGCGCTTCTTAACGATTGGGATTTTGGAGCGGATGCGAGTTTTCATGTATCACTTACTATACTAATTACTCCCTGCTATTTCATAGACGCATAACATAACTGATGCGTCATGGGAGTGGACTACATTTATCTACCTACCACTTCGGGGAAATGTTAGCGTGCTGTTGTTACGTTAATTCGCTAATATTACTAACTAACTTAATTCATGCAGTTCTGATAGCAACGAATATTAATTTTAATTATTATTAACAATTTATACTTACCGAACTGACCATAACTGTAGTATTCGAGATCGATTATATACGTACTTTAATGACGGTTACCTGTTCATTTACTACTCTATTCGCTACTAAATATTATAAACACTGTACCGATAGACCTCCCCAACGTTTTCTTTTAAACTATTTTCCATTATTCTTTGCCACCTTCTCAAACACATGTTAACCTCTCAAAAAGGTTCAAATTTTAAAAAAGTGATCAGTTTGTGGCTCGTTTTTATTGTCAAAACAGAAAAGTATATATTCAATAATACGTTATTCGAATTTCTGTAATACTCGAGCTTTTATAAAAACAATTTAGATTTTCTTGTAAGTGACATCTCCGACTACACAACATTGACAGTTAGTCGTGGAGAAAAAATGAGGCTTGTTTATTTAATTCTTGGTAATTAACAGCAGTGATATAATTCTGGGAATCTAGCGTTTGAATTCCACGCACCTCTGACTTTAAGAAAATTTGTGCGCTATTAAAATAAATATAAGTTGTTATTAGACAAAGAAAAACATTGCAAGAAAACGTATACTGTTTAAAGTGCTTCGTAATGTTTTTTAAGAACACTTTCTTTAAGATTCACCGGGATGTTAGTCTTGTGTCCAATTGTGGGGCAACAGCAGGTTGGTAGCAATGATTACATAACATTGTATTTATTTATTTATCGTCACACCGACAAGCGACACGCAATGCCTTACCAGCGGTTTATCACAATGCCGATTATAAGTAGATGTATTTGCTAATTACAGACGTGAGCAACTTCGACTTATAAATAAATCAAGCATTACAAACTTAAAAAAAAAATGAAACAGACGTAAACAAAATAATTTCGGGGTATTGTGATGCAATTGAAAAATCTGTCCCTTCGATCTACGAGCAGCGCTGGATCCATTATTCACATGACAATCACGTGAAATACGGTAAAACGAAGCGAAAAACATTCGCCTGTTGTTCCTCGACGATCTGGGCTATAAAAAATTCAGCGACTTAATCGCAGTGGCGACCAAACAAATGCGATTCGATGAATCGCCCGCGACCTACGAACGATAGTTGGCAATTTATCCGACTCATTTGCGAAAATGCTCATCCAAATAAATTGGTATTGTTTCAACGTCTAGACTTTTTTTTATTGTACCATGTTTGCCGCCAATTTATTTTGATACTGTCATGCAAACGATGAGTTACTTTGATTAATGATAAAAAAGGATTGTTTTTCTGGTTTATTATTTTAATTGTCTTTCTAATTAGAGTTGTTATAGCGAAGTGAACGTCAAAGTCAATTTTATTTATTGTTAACCAAAAGTCGAAAGTCTTCACACTACTTAACCATGTATCAACAGTAACAATTCTTCGTCGTATTAGTATTAGCGCTTGTTATCTATCAGTGTGTTAGAGAAATCTGGTAATATGAGGTGAATCTACTGGCCGATAAACTTACTTTGAATATAACAGAACTGTTATGCAGAGTTCGACTAAGATTAACACTGCAACCATATCTGACTATACAATACATCCTCAACAGAAATTAATGTATCCATGAGTTTCCAGTAACTCCTCTGAGACTGTGAATGACCGCAATGAAAACAGCGAAATTATAAGATATTCACGAAATTGTAGACAATTCGCTTGCAAGACAGACCCGTTTGCTTCTGCTAGGACGAAAAAAAAGGAAAACTTATTATATATGACAAGAGAAGCAAAAGATTCTCCCTGTGTTTTTCTTCAGCATATGCGGGCGTAGAGGCACCCGTTCCCTAATGCCTGCACCGGGGGGAGAAAGAGCTGAATCATCAAAACAATAAACAAAGTATCGGGAGCCCATTTTATTATATTATTATGCACGCCGCCCTATGATTTACGCTGCATAAGTTATTGCGCGCTGATAGCTCAAAAGGAAATGTTCGTTCTTGCAAGAATAATATCGCATATTGCTGACCGATCCAAGTTATCAAGATCATTGCCACTTACACTAACTGAAGATATGGAGTACATCAATTAAATTGTAATTTGTGTAAAATTACTAAAACTTATATACAGAATTAAATACTGCATACGAATTCAATCCTTGCACAATACAGGATGCATCAATTTAATAAACTTTTCATTAAATGAAGTTGCAATTTAAGATGTCTTGCAATTTTTTTTCCTAATTACTCGTATGTAAACTAATACTATTATATATAAGTAACGTTGTATTATGTTGGTAAATGACATTTGATTATGAAAACTTGAATATGACACATTCCAACAAGATTTTCTCTTATGATTCTTTGCAAGTCTGCTGAACAGGTCCATCCGTATATTCTGCCGAGTGTTTTCATCGCCACGCTACCAAGATTATCAATCAAGGAGCATTTCCCGGTACAAATTTATCACGGGCTTCTTATTGTGACGCCGGATAACACAATATCCATCGGATATCCGGAGGGGAGCTCAACATCATATTTTTATCATCATTATGTCAAAAAATTTTGCAAAAGCGCAGTATGGATACGAGTTTTTTAATATAATATTTAATATACAAATTTTATTGAAAGCTGCAGTAAATAAACCAAATGAAAACGAGATCGGCTCCACAGTACCAGCATATTATTATGAATGAAATAATTGTATATTTAGGAATGAAAAATCAAAATTTTTAATTCTGTCCACTCTATGGGAATTTTTTAATAATTTTATGTAGGTATAAAAATTTATATCTTCCAATAATGCAAAACGCTCTCCATTTGTTCCACAGTGTAACCTAACCTAACCTAACTGGCAAAACTTACTGGTGGAGTCGCGGAAGTGTGCGCAAGCGTTCCCGTAGCTCCGCCGCGTAGTGGTGCGATGGAACACCGTCAGGTTTTTAGTCGGTTGGAGCCCGACATAACCTATCGTCGGCCCCTTGGCGATAGGTACTCGTCCAGAGTTTTCCTGACAAAAAAAAAAAAAACTGGCAAAACTTCCACATTTCACCAGTGTGCAACGCTTCTCTGCTTATCTCATGATGAATATCACGCGCAATGCTACATTGGTATTTTTAGGTATCTCATGACGTTGCTTAACTTAATAACAATAGATACTTCATTTCAAAAATCGACGAGACTGTATGTTAAAAATTTAATCCAAAATATAAATCTTAGATCCGAGACCTGAAGTTGAGGCTTAAACGAAAACGACTACACTTTTAATGCTTTTCTTTAGTTTTTTTTGTATTCAGTACAGACCAGCACTTTGCCACAACCTGGCCTGACGGAAACCGGAGATGTGGTCTATGGTATAGCGTACTTACGTAGCAAGTACCTATTCACATCTTACAAATAATTTAAATTACTTATGAACTCATATGTTAAGTTATTAATATCGGAAACCAAATCCCCGTTACGCTTACAATGTTTTGAAGCTCGCGATCCGCTGGTGTTTTTAACACAGCGCCGCATATCATTGGCTGATTAATGAATGCAGTCGCCTAGCTTAGACCTGAGATGAAAACAAGATATTTCCGTATTACACTGAAGACTAGGAAGATTATATAACATAAAAGAATATTACTTCATATTTTTTGTCTATTCCTCTTGACAGAGTATATGTTTACAAATTATAAATATTATTTGTGTCAGTACGTTCTGTATTATTTATTTAATTCACATAATATATCACCCTATTACGTTCAAATCAATGTATGGATATATTATGTTTAATAAAAAACCAATGAAAAGTGTTCAGTTAATTCTGCATTTATTTGAAACTCATAATGGGTTAACCGAAATAGTTACTCATTTCATTTAAAGCATACTTACCTTTACAATTTGGCTCATAAATCGCACTAATTTATTGTTAGTTACTGTTAGTTGTTATTGTTATATAATTCATCTTCATCTTGTTGTTGATCCGATGCCTACATCTTTTTAGGTTTATGAAATAAAAACTGCACATTAGATGGTACATATTTGAATATTTATTACTTTATTTTGAATTTAATAATGTTTATATGTATGTTGTTGCAGTGGCTCCCAATAAAGTTTTCTTTCTCTCTTCAGGCACTGTGTCCTCTTATAAACGTGTTATATGTATGTCTCCTCGAATGCTGCAAGTCTAATATGAGTATACGTAAGAATCACTTGCTCTTCCTGATAGCAATGAGCTCAGCCACGACATATAAGGTCTGATGTCTACTGCTGGAGGAAACTTGTCCAGCCGTGCTCCACACGGCTTGTGGTGAGTATCGTCCTATTTACTCCTTGAACCAAGTAGTCCATTCCCAATCCAAATACTGTCCAATTGCAAAATCCTATAGTAATTAGCGCGAACGATTGGTGCACTTCGAACAGAATATATTTGCCGAGTTACAAGAACAAGTTTCTTAATAATATCACTAATAGTTAGTAACACTTTTGAAATTTCCCCTTTTAAAATCGGGCATATGTTATATTACAGAAACCGTAATAATCCTATCCGTGTACTTCATATTAATCAATCGTCTAGAAAGTTCCTACGATCGATACGTGAATAACCATATCCTGTTATAACACGTCCGCTGATGGAATGCCTTTTTTCTCGCGTACTCCTTGGATCAAGATGGCATTTCAAAATTAGTAGAGTAGCAGGCGATTGTCTCGCTTGCAGACCATGCCTCAAGCTGTGTAGGCGGGTGGGCGTGTATTATTCTGACCACGCCCATAAGTAGGCGTGATGACCTGGTACTTAAATTCATTATAAAGCTTAATAAACATATAAAGAAGTATAATTATTGTGGTATTGAATCAACTTGTCCTTGAGAGAATAAACAAGTTCGCGTTACACACGAACAGATGGAATAATGTTATCGCTGTTTTACCAATACTGCATTAACTGTTTTTATTCTTACTTACTACGTAAGTTTTCCTTTTTAATAAAGGTTACAATATCAAATATATAATTGATTTAGAATTTCATATATTTTTTTAAATTGAAATAATTTTTAGTAATAATTCTTTTTGAGTGTATTCCTATTAAGTATATTACATAAACAGGTACGTTGTATAGCTAAAGCGAAAGAAAAGTATCTACAGATGCGTTGACTTTTTTAAAATATCGGCATTAAGACTAAGACACAAAAATAAAATAATACAAATTACATTCGTCCACAAAATACAATTAAATCATTTTATAAAATAAAAAATTTACTTAGCTAGAAATCATTTCGACCTGCGGCGCTACGTCGCTCCGTAGACGGAAAACTGACCGCGTAGGCGGAGTTTCCCGTCGGCGGCCCGCGATGTAAGCCGAGAACATCCGAGGCCTTGAATACGGCGAAGTATAAAAACAATTTTAAACAGACACCCGTATTTCAATACATACTCCCTTACGCCGCAACCAATACACCAAGTCAGGGGAGGCAGGGGGAGTCAACTTACAGCGGACATCGTTTGTGAGAAAATGCATGAAAATTGAGGGATGGGAGAAGGAACTTTTCAGGATCCAGTTACGTAACGGCAGTTGAGTGGTAGCAGCGGTGCAGGGAGCACGTCGGTCGAGCCGCGCTCCGACACAATAAACAACAACAACGTGTTTGTTCTCGTAAACAACGCGACAAACTTTCAACGGAGACTGCAGAAGTTTGCTTTAACGGTAAGTCTTTTAATGTACGCTTTTTGTTTCTCTTTGTTACGTATATTAATTTACTATGCTTTATAAGATTTTTTCACAACCCTGAAATTGTTTTAAAATAAACAATTATATCTGTTTTATTCTTGTTGTAATTTTTACTTGCGGCGAATTTAATAAGAGGTATCAGATACATTGAAATTTAATTTTCTTTAAGTATTAATTTTGTTATAGCTATTATTAACTAAATAAATATTGACTGACAGCTGTTTTATAGATATCATCAAAATAGAGTTATTGTAATTTTTACACTGTATTTAATAATAAACATAACTTATAACAGCTTTATAAAAATATGATATAAGGCAAATATTTGTTTTTTAATAACCTGAAACACATGAACTATACGAATTAACAATAGATATTCACATAATTTAAATTTAGTTATTATTCATTTAATGTTACGATTATATCTAGGTATTTTGTTTTCTGAATATGTTTCATATAATTTAAATACAACAATTATAATCATTGAGCGCTATTTAAATAACGGGCATTTAAGAGGTGAATTTAAAAAATATTATTTTAAATTTGAAATATTTTTTATTCAGCGTAAAAGAAGAACAATTAAAATTGATTATTATTTAATTTCTCATTTACTGTAACTATTAAACTTGATGACGAATAGTTAAAGTTCCTATACATTTTACACATCAAGGTATACGGGCAATTTTCATTTTTTTGTTATCAAAACACTCTTCCCATAAAATATTATCTATTATTATGCCACTTAAATTACTAATATTAATTAACAATTTACTATTTATATAACTAAACATAATAAATATTAAAAAAAATCTACAGTTAAAAAAATCAATTTCAAATGATTAGTATATTAATATTACGGAAGATTATAACCAGATTGCTAATATTTTAATAGGCGACCAATATTTTACTTTAATTACTCTAGTTTTAATTTTTATATGTTAACACTATTACACCAATATTAAAATACGTCCACAACATCTGTTTTTAAAACTACATATATTTATTTAGTTTCGTTTTAATACATTTCTAATACGTTAGACTGTGTGACATATCTAGAATCGATTACAATAACCGTAATTCAAATATATTCATAATTATACTAAAACATTATCTATATGTGTATATTTATTTATTTATACTCTATTGCAACACCTATAAATCTAGGTACCTATATAACAAAAGGCGGACTTAATGCCTAATGGCATTCTGTACCAGTCAACCTAATAATAATATAGATCCTGCATTCTGAACTTCAATAAACAAACAAAATAAATTGGCATTGCTTTGTTATCGTGCATAACTGCGTCTCTTGTTTACGTGCATCCCTTGTTTATGCGTAAACAGGGGATGCACGGCTACGGGGTGACGCAAACCGCCCCCAACCCTCGCTACTATTTCTTGTAGGTAACACCTTTGAACCATCAATCTTAACCGTGAAATTAAGGATTTTTATTTGTCGATCTATTTTAACATCACAAGAAAATTCTACGACAGTTTTATGTTTCAGAAGTTAGCAGTTACATAAACGATTATGATGAGAAATGTCATGCTTTGCGGGTTTTGCATATTACCTCTTAATTACTTCAAAAAATACCAATACTTCACAAGAAACAAAAACTCAAGGGCGATCTGTTTATATGTAACCCGTCATCATATTAGTCATTATTATTGACATTCGATAAGTTTAAGCAGCTACCATAAGCGTTCCATTCATTATCATCATTATCACCATCGTGGACATCATCATCAGGCAGTCTTAGCCTACTACTTTTCATAGTCTTTCCAGTGTCCTGTTCTGACCTTGCCATAGAGCAAACACCTCTATACCATCACATGTGGTTAAAATTGTTCTTATAGCCCATTTTTCTAAGTTTATTATCAATATTTTTCTATAATATCTTACCTACAAGATATATGTACCTATATATTAAGAATTTTTTTTTATACTCGATTGGCTAGCTTTTGCCCACAGTCACGATATTTTGGTGATATTTGAAACGTAATAGATTTTGGTATTAACTGGCAGTAGTCCCAACACCAGCATTCTATAATACTTTTGTCTCATCATAAATCGCTATATAAATCGCTCGAAGGAATGATGAACGATGAGCAAGTTGTCATGTACTGGTGGCCAGGTCTCTATTTAAATAAGGTCTGACTGCCTTAATCAAACAGCAGGATACAGCTGGATGTAGCAGGAATCGAATGGGAAAAGACTGGGGGAGAAGCGCCGGTTAGCGAAGATCTACATTCAGCAGTGGACTTGTAATAGCTGATGAATTCATGGTTACATTGTTTCTTAATATATATCTATAGATTACTTAAATATGAGTAAGCGACACATCTTTATTACTTTATCAAATAAAATTTTAAAGTAAAACCTAATCTTCAAATTGAAGGGTATGAAAATATATGTGTAACGTCATCAGCAATGGCCTAGCTGAAGTTGGAAAACTGGGTACATTTTTTCTCACGCAGGCCCCATGTGTGCCCCGTAAAACCAAACGGGACCAAACCATCGACACCTTGGTATTGTAGTTCAGAGAGAAAATCGACGAAATATTTTTAATATATCAAAGCATATCATATTATATTAAAACAGAAATATTCTTATAATAATAACCGACCCATTTGTCATTCCACTGTTGGAATATGGGTCTCCTCTCATATTGAGAGGGTTAAGGCCATAGTCTGCCACGC
>DWME01009101.1:0-11154 GCA_018244795.1 Parelbella ahira ahira
ACATTGTATACATACATAAGTATTTAGTAAACAGCGGTTATTTTAATATTACAAACAGACACTCCAATTTTATTTATCTGTATAGATTTGCCATCTTACTATATCGGAATATTGTACAGTGCATGCTCATTGCCCAAATCTATGAGTCGTCAAATATTATCATCATTAGCCTAAATTCGTCAAATAGCACGCCACTGAGCTCGATCTTCAGCTCTTCGCATCCAGTCACTGACAGCTATTTTGTATATTATTCTAGCGTGATTACAATATTTATCATAATTAATGTAAATCACATTTCTAATCGAAGTTATTATACTCGAAACGTCCAAGTTATACGGATTGCCCTAATCCCCAAATCCACAAGTGCAGTACCAAAACTTCGGTCGCATTTAATTTGGCAGATTGCCCCAGGGACAGCCTAGATTATTGTTACGTGTTTAGCTTTCTGAATACTTGTATTTCCGTTCTAAATACACTGACCACCGTTTATTCGTTAATTGTTTCTATAAAAGAAAATTAATTAATTCATTGCTTCGTTTCCTTTCAGGTCATTAAATGTGTATATTATTAAGTATATCTTATAATGCACGGCGGTAAAACGTACAAATGTTTATAAATATGTATTCTTAGAAGTTTAAAATAAAATCAATGTTGGTCAATAACATTATGAACCATTTGTAGCTTTAATGCGAATTGTAAGCGATATGTAAAAATAAACAAGATAGCGCGGTCAGCACTCGTATGAGTGACCGCTACGTCCCAATTTCCATTCCGTTCCGTTTTCTTACTTCGGAGGCCCTATTAAGCTGTCTGTCATAATTATTAGCGTTAGTTTACCATTAGTCAGAGGAATTTTATAAACAGCTGAAGGAACCTTAAAAATATCTGATCAATTGATTGGGTCAATCCAAACCCGTATATCAACTAATCTACATTGAAGAAACGCTATAAAGAGGGAAAAACGCACCTAACAGTACAATGTAAAAAAAGATGTAGTCTACACACAGCAAGGGTAAATTTTATTGTCTATATAAAATTTCACACTAGTAACTATTAACTATATATATTTATTGAAGAAGATATTATGTTTTAAACAATCCCGCTAGTTCCAATTGCCCAAATCCTCACAACTACAAGTACAGCCCGACACTTGGGTCACATTTAATTTGGCAGATTGCCCCAGGGACGGCCTTGATTATTATAACATATTAAGCTTACTCAATATTTGTCTCAGAGTACCACTGGATTTAATACAATCCTATATTATGTCCTCTTAAAGAAATTTTGTATCAAGTTACATCATTATCGGTCTGTCTCAGTCCACTGCTGGATTTACGCCTACCGTAAAAGGGGTTTTCGCATAATCCCACGCGAAATGGGGTCAAGTTATATATGTAATATTGAAGTGATGCTATATGACGATAAAAGTAATATGTCTTATAATAGCCAAATAGATTTACTTGCGGATAACATCTACAAAAAATCTACGTAAAGTCTAAATGGTACTGCGATATAACCGATCAGCCAGCGCGGGGTTTTGTCGCCTCTTACGACACCCTGTTACTCTAGTTATATCACTAGGTTACACTAGCTTATTTCTTACATTTATATTACATTACAATTACATTTACATAGTAATGTTACTCTAATCATATCACTATAGTTAATACTCTCAAATTATTATTTCATGAATATTATCTGAGAACTAAATTGACTTTACGTAAAAGTGCTGCAGTTCAATTCAAGTCCACTGTTGGGCGCTTCTTGTACTCAAAACTAAGAACTTATTTCACTGTTGTGGAGATCAACATTTTAACCTTTCGAAGCAGGTTTTCGTTTTGTATCTGAAGAAATATTGCCTCAAGCACTTTCCGTCTAAGTGTCGACGGTGTCGGGAGTTCCTTAACTTTACGGATCCTTGGCTATCTATTATCGCGACCTACCTCTGTATATGTAACCTGTTCATATACTCGTATCTGTGTACATATGTACTTCACGATGATAGTTGAACATATTTTCACATGTTTTTATTAATGTGTTTTGTTTTAACAATATGTAACATAAATAAACAAGAAAGATCAAGCATCGGGTGAAATGTCCTGAGTAATTGTATTATTATTTTACAAATCTCATATTTCATGTGTTACACAATATATTTATAACCTTTTATTATTTCTCAAGTAAAGAGAATATTAAAGTGCGCGATTCCTTTACTATTAGGTATAGCGAGAGACGTTTAATCAAAAAAAGCAATTGTGATGTGCATGCCGGGATGCGAATTCCGAACCCTCCGTAGTGAGAGCCTAAAAATATTTAATACTGTCAATGACCCTAAGCTCCTCACTATCGTTTTATTACTTGTAAACATACACTGCAAATAGGCATGCTATTATAAGTTAATCCCCACGGATTTACGCTCAGCTATATAAAAGGGCATTTTTGTTGCTCTATTTAAAAAAATACCATTTCACGTGAAATATACGACGAACGCTTCAAAATGGCATACTTAATATCCGCGTGGCAGCCAAATAGGGCAACTCGCTAATTTTACTTTAATTACGGCCAATGAAACATTCTCGTCGCAAATTGTTATTACGGACGAGAAATTGTCCAAGAGATTAATTGCCGTGTAAATACGTACTGTGATGGGACAACGTGCTTCTGATATTGCGTTTTATTGCTCCTGTAATGTGCCATTAATGCTTAAATAAATATTTATTAACATTTCACTCGTAATTTTACAGCATTTCAGCGGAAATTATTTTTTTTTATTAACATATGGGTTAATCGTTCTACGGTATGTTTAGTTAATAATATTACTTTAAGAACGCAAGCAGTTTTATTTTTATGTATGTGATTAAAACGAAATTTAAAAATGATTTCTAAAATAGAAATATTTTTATATTGTTTCCTAATGGATATCCGTCAAACAAAAACTTTATTAGTCACTTACTATAAAATTAGATTAATCTTGAATGAAATTTAATAAAACTACACTACAGTCATCTCGAAAAATCATCACCTCCACAAAAATTGTTGGACTGTGTGCCTGAACGTTTAGTACTCAGAACGATGCAGATAACGACATTTTTCTTGGGCATACAACAAACTGAGACATATTCTTCTTAAACTGTGAAATTGTAGAGAGAATAGACCAGCGGCACTAGGATTCACAATTTTAGCCAGAGTCACTAAAAAGGGAACAAATCCAAAAACAAACGCGCCACTAGAATACAACGTCACGTTTTCGAAAACCGAGAATATTTCACTATTCCCCTTCTCTGTAGCTTTTGAATTTTATTTTTTATTTTACGACACAAAATTCAAATTGGACGAAGACAACGCTGACGGATATATTAAATACTTAAGTGCAATGTCACAGTTAACTGTGTTTGTGGTAAGTAAGCTGGACCTTACGGTTAGGATCGTTACTAAGCATAGATGGAGTATCGCATCTTGCTATCTGTATTTTATAGTAACCTGACGGCAACGATTATGACATAAACCTAGTAAACAAAACTACAGTATAGCAGCATATCGTTTTTAAGACTAGATCACTCTTTTAGTAAATATTAGTTAGATCAAAACAGTATATCTTTTTAGTGTCTGTTTATTTCTATTAGTTCTATTTCTTAGGAATGTTTATGTAGTAAGCGCCTTAACATATTAGTAGTATAGATGTTATACTGTTCTTAAGCCTACTATTTATGTTAAGCGTGTTGAAATTGTTCTGCAAGTTTTGCGACTGTCTACAATTCATCAAACCTAATACTACAATGGAATTGCCGAATTAATTGCCAAAAACGGCACTAAATATTCAAAGAACTGGTCGTTCATCCATACACTTTTATTCACAGATCAATGAACAAGTATGCATTAAAGCTTAATTATAAAAATTATTCGTGGATAACGCTATGACTATATTACTCGTATAAACACGCATCGACAAAATAGATCGATAGTTATTGAATGAATCTCATTAAACTTTTAATACAAAAGGAACAAATTGTTTTATAATTCTCTTCACGAACCCGTAAATTATCTTTGTACATTACAGCCATTATTTCTCTCTTTCAGTGGTTGGTTGACAAAAGTATTCTGAATAGCATGTGCCACTTCTCAGATCTATCTCCTAAATCCGGACCTAGACTCAAACCTATCTCCATACCAAATGAAGCTAGCACATCTGTATTAATGTGGACAGATTTAACAATCATAGGCACATGAGTTTCAAATACAAACTTTAAAAATACAAAACCCAATTCGCCACCAAGAGCGTTTTCAAAAACCAGGAATGTTTCACTCTCCACAATTTACTTTGCTCACTTTTTACTTTTATTTCGACAATCCTGAAGCACCGGGGAACAAGTCGCAGCTTTTGGACCAAACTGAAAAAGGAATGTTTAACAGAGCTCAGAACTGTTTGTGGTTTACAGCTAGGAGTTATTTGAGGAATGTTGAAGCACATGACCACTACAAGTACTTTGAAAAGTCTGTATATTATCATGTATACCTTATATCACACTCCATGGTTGTTGATAATTTTCTTTTACAATATTTATAATTTATTACACTGGCAAAATGTTAAGCGACAGACTTTAATCGACTTACAAGAGATTGTAAGGTATTTTAAGGCATTCAATTTCTTCACGTGGTCCTCTTATCTATTATAGTAAGTAATATCAAATTTCTAACCTCTACGGGCTTATTTTTGTCCCAAATAATACGTGCTTAAACTGCCATGTTTAGGTTTGAAACTTGTCGTAGGTATCATAAAATATCTTAAATACTGTTTGTACCATGTCTATCCTAAGATCTTATGTAATTATGTAACTCAAATACACCGTTTTCATTGTAATAAAGCATTAAAGTAAAATGAGGGCGTTATATAAATATTCTTGTAGATGTATAATGAAGTCTACAATGTGACTTAACTGTAATACCTACTAGGCGTGCCCATTTAGTTTGTAGAGTATTACCAGTTCTACACATATCATGGTAAAGTTTAGACTGTGGTATTTAAATTAGATTCAGACTAAGCGAAATACATTTATTAGTCACTTGAAGTAAAGAACTTCCACTACATATATTTTGTTGCACCTAAACCCCTCCCTATAAGTCGATAGGACATTATACTGTACACGAAAAATCCAATGTTACTTTTTTGTAGTCAAATAGACTACAATGTTTATGGTGTTCAACATAAATAATACCTCCGGATAACGCAGGCCATGTTTTTGGGACATCTCGTGGGTGGACATATTGGTTTCCATCGGATCCAAAGTAAGCATCAAGGGAGATTGTGTTATGATAATCAAACGGTTAGTACATATATGTAGATATACTCATACTTACAAAGATAAGTTTTTGTGCACTCTGACCCTGACCATCATCCCACAAATATTTATTCTAGGTGAAAATTTCACCCACGACCATTAGCACAGCGATTAGGTTCTCTAACCACTGATCCAGCGCATAAGTCATTATTTTCTTTTAAAATAAGTATTCAGGCCTCAATCCCAAATTTAATTGATGTACAAAGTTAACTTTTAAATAAAGATCAATCTCTGACCCTTAAAGTAAATTGGGAGATAGCAACTGTAGTAAAATATTCAAACTCGTTACGTTTCAGACGAATCCCATATAAGCCGACGAAAATATGTAGATATCACCAACTGTTTTTTTACTTACTGTAACAAGAAGAACATTTAAAATTAAGTTTTTTTGTATTACTGGATTACTTTACTTCTTACCTACCTTTGCCTTATTATAACGATTTTTATTTAAGAACGTAACACCATGCCTATTATCCCTTGAAATATAAGCAGAGGTGAGTAGTACACTTCTGCGTAACACCAGCAACGTTTACTTCCAAATATAGAATAGGGGGCGAACCTAATGTGATTTATAGGGCACAAATCCAAACTCCGAGTCACTACTAGGAGTTACAAGTTAAAAAAACCCGATAATACACAAAGTGGGGATTGAACTCAGGAATTCTCGCTTGATAATCGTACTTAACGCACTACTAATGAGGCAGTCAATTTAAAACAACTTTCATCAAAATTTCCCCCAGGACATTTTGATAATATAGGAGATGCAAGCATACGTTGAAACTAGGTTTCCGTTCGAACGAATTAATTTCACTGTTTACGTGCTTAAATTTACCAAGATACAATTCTCCCTAGACATGACAATCACTAGCAAGAAATAGGTGTTACCAATCAATTACAAGAGACAATATTCAGGCAGACAAGGGTGGATTAAAATGCAAATCAGTTCGCATCAATTGTCTGGACTGTATGTAAGCGTATATCGGGTAATGCCGTTTGCGGTTAGAATTACGCTTTGGGGATGTACTAAGCGGAAAGCGAGCTGTGTGAGATGTGTCTCATTAATTTTGACGAATGTTCTAGGCAGATAACGCCGTATTTAAATGATTTTGTATATGTGGCTTTAACTTCATCAATTAATGTAAAAATATATATTGTGGTGTAGATATCGCAATTAACATTATTCTGAACGTAATCGTCATGGTCATCATTGTCATCAATATCCCCATTATCATGATCAACATAATTATAATCATCATCATCATGAAAACCGTTAACGACGCTTTATATTGTTTTACTACAAACGACATTCCTCGCATTAGGTATTGCGCTTTAAAAATGTGGTAGAAAGAAATATGTTAACCTAACGTACTCATATTTAAATTTATTCCGAAGGATAATGTATTTTTGTTTCGTACGTATAATCATCGTCATTACCAATGAATAAGCCCTTTTCATCGTTACATCGTTGGACAAAGATCCCTTTTCAGAATGCTTAAGGTTAAGACATAGAGCCTACCCCGCTGGCCAAGTGCGAATTGGCCAACGACACATACCTTAGATATTATGGAAATGTATTACGAAGATCTCTAAAGAGTATAGATTCCGTCATTATGTTTAATTTTTCACTGTTGTAAGAAATGGTACTTTATTTGAAAACGCACATACTTTTATAAGGACAGATGTGCGTTGCATAATATACCTATGTTTTAAAAGTGCGATGACCTACTTTTTTATTTTTTATCTCTTTAGTTCTCATTACATTATAATTATAAAATTACATACATTTATAATTATAAAAGAAACTGTTTTAGAGATAGAAGGAAACAGTAAAGATGAAACTTTTCAACGAAAAGACTTCTGCTACTAAATTCGCACTTGCGAAATCCTGCATAATCCGAGAAGACAAATAACCTCACGCCTCTACTCGCTTATGCTCCATTCCTATATCCTCGCCATATTTTCCGCATATAAATTAACTCATAACTCAGCAGAATATTCAGGTCAAGAAACGCTAAATCACTTGTAAAGGGGTACTGACATTACTTGTGTCAGCAATCGCACTAGTAGAATTACTAGGAAATTTAGGTCTCATGTCTTTCGGATTGACACATTAAAGGCTTAAGGACTTATTTGCATAGATTAGTAAGATACGCCATTGCAGAGTTCAGAGTAACTTTAATATTTTTTTGTTAGTTCGCTCTCAAATAACAGTGGATTTGCAGTTGGAATATGCATCGTACTCTGATATAAACTGGAACCTTGGATTAGCAAAAAGTTTTATTGCTACAATACGTTCACATTTATTCACGAATACTTCAAATAAAATAAAACAAAATTTTGTTCATTGTATAAATAGAAATATCTGATTACAAAACAGTTTATACATAACGATGGTGTTCAATATAGTTTGTAAAGCCTTGAAGCCGCTGAAGCGTACAGATTTGAAGCACCTTTTGTTGTTTAGTATCTCCGGCATCAATAAATCTTTCAACTTAAGGCCAAGTTTTAATACACCCAAATATTGCGTCTAGACCCGCGCTTTGTTCTGTTACAATATTCTGGCAAAATATAACTCATATTGTTGGTAGGAACAAAAGTCAATATTAATATACTTTTCGAAATAAGACAAATTATGAAATGCAGCTCTCTCAATACGACATAAAAACGCAGGGGAGACATCTGAGATTAAGCATTGTACATAAAAGTTGAGAGTGTTGAGAGAGGGATTTACTTTTAAGGCAATGGCAAAGTATGAATTTAAGAGAAACATAGATTTTCAATATTATATCGAGATGAATTAAATAATAAATAAAATTACATAAATTTCAGCAATGTAAATTATTTAATTTGACTCTTGCTTTAATTGAAAACCGCACGGAGATCACCATAAAATGGCAACGGTGACCTTCCTTTAGAGGCGCTTGTGATTTTTTCTTAAAATATTTAATCCTATTTACTGTCACAAATTAATGGTAGAAATAAATCACATAATATAATTATGTATATATATTACTCCACATGCCTGTATTAAGCTTATACTGTTATTTTGACGGCAAATGATAAGAGGTATGAACTAGAAACTTTACAATTCTTTTCACTTAAAGCGAAATCCTCTTTGTACCGCAAATCAATAGAAGACATTTGTAGCACGGTTGCAGAATAACACGATATAGAATAGACGTTAGATAACAGCTGGCTCCAAAGTGAGTTTGCCCGTTTTCGATATAAGAATCGAGAGACATTTTGCTGTCGGTCCACTCATCGTCTTGTAAGGGAGGTCCCAAACTCATTGTTGATAAAATCGGTATTTCTGACACGAAATTCTTTCATGAAAAATTATAAGCTTAAAACTTAATCCTAATATTTTAGATTCATCCCAATACATCCCGTACGAAGTGATTCAACATCATCATAAGTCGCCAGTTGGTCATAGACCTCCACGATTAATTATTTTTGCTCATAATTACTATGCGGGGCCATGTGGGTTGAAGATCACAGAGCAAGTCTTCTCGCAAAGCCTACGATGGTGGCCGTTCATGACATTTAGGCCGTTCTAGGCAGGATGCGCCATACCTCGATCTGCCAGTAAACGCTTACTATGCATTCACTTGTTGTAAATTTAATTGCAAAATGTTTCATATTCTACTGCATAAGCTTCTATTGTGAAAGGCCTTACGGACACACTAAAGTTTGATTTCAATAGCATTATTACTCTCGGGCGTATACCTGCACACATACACTAGAAGTCAAAATGCGCTTATATATAAATTGCAGCATAACTCCGTATTTTTATAAGTAATTTGGTTATTAGCGCGGTCCATTGTCTTTAACTATGATTCGTCAGTGTTCCACATATTGCACCAAGTTTCTCCAACGGGTGGAGCTATAGGTTGTCGGTATAACTATTGCTGCTGTAACTTTCAATAGGTTTGACGATTGCTGCCTAACAATAACAATCAAAACGGACTTCGCAGCACGGAAATCGTCAGCGAACTTTGCCATTAGTGGTCGCACATTTAAAAGCAAACCATGCTCCGTGTTGATAAACTGTGTATAAAGTTCGTTTGCGATGCACTACCGTGCTAGAAGTAAAAGCATTTCAATGAGTTCTGTATACATCTAATTGTTTTAACCAACAACCAAACAATAAACCAACTATCCTATCCTGAACAATCTCATCCGGTTTCCCGCCAATAAATCAGGGAACTCCCTAAAACGTCCAGTGCACGTCCACATTTTACTTTCCACTAAGGTTGTTGCCGCATTTTCCTTAAGTGGGGTTCAGGCCTCATTATTTTTTGAGCATAGTATTCGCTACACAGCGGTTTCATTGTTTGTGAGTGGACCCTTTGAAAGTCTTTTTAACGCCACACTCCGTTCAATTGCTGCGCAATGATCAAAATAAAATTATGCGAATTGTTGTTCGGTTTTTCGAATTATTCGTTCCACAAAGGAATTTTGGAGCTATTATTTCTTCAAATGTCCTTTAAAGAAATATGGTTGGAATTTATTTATTGATTTATTCAAACGAGCTTTACTACAAATGTTGATCGCAATTGTAGCAAAATTATTGATGAATTGTTAACAAATATATATAAATAATATATATTTTAATATCACAATAAATTTCTGTCTTGAGATATCATCGCTGAAGAAATAAACACTGCATAGCAGAATGTAAATTTTTGCTTAGATAATAATAAATACGAATCCATTTAGAACATTACTTATTATTATTACAGAACGCCGTAGTTTTCAATCAAGTACAAGAGACTGCCATTGATAAAAGAACAAAAATCATTGTGCCCAACGAAAGCTGATCTCCTCAGATTACCTTAGAGACCCGTTCCACGTCAGCTCATTATCAAATAGAAAAGAGTACGAAGCTATGAAAACATCGGTAGTAAAATACTTTTATTTTAACGAAATTGTAACAGGTTTGCTGGAAGTACAAAATTACTGAAGTCCTATATTCTCGTATATTCTTTATGTAGTTTTCCAATTCTTCGGCATTGCGTGAGTAATTTGCCAATTATTCCTAGTTTGCCAATTTTTGACATTAGCAAAGTTGGTCGTCCACTACACAATAACCTAATTAAACTTTGTCATATTACTCCAAATAACCGTTACAAGCGTGTAACAGATGCAAACCCCATTAAAAAATCTAACAAAATCGTCTATCGTTTATCCATGTTTGGTGAGGCAAATAATGTTGAACAAGAATTTTTATTTAAAGAAACGCCGCGGGGCTAGAGTGTCGGAGAAATGATGTAGCAGAATAAAATACTACAGGAAATGAGGAGAATCTGTCTTTAAGACGCCTAGTTATAAAATGGTTGCTTCAAAGCATTCAATTTCCAATATTAACTCGCTATACTTTCCATCGCTATATAAATTGAACTATATTTTATTTTGTATATTCGAGATTGTTTATCGCGGAGCACATTCAAATACAGTGGTAATTTAATACTTTGTTTGCTTTTGAGATACATTTGTATTTTTACAGAATAAATAGTTCTACCTCATACAGAAGTAATACAAAATAAGAGATAGTATCTTATCATCAGTTTAGTACAGAGGTGGCATTTATGAACTATGATCTAAAAAAATTGACTGCCTCGTTAGTCGAGTGATTGCAAGCCAGCTGGACCCGGGGCCCTGGGCTCGATCCCCGGGTAGGGTTCTATTGGGTTTTCTATCTTGAAATTCCTAGTAGTTGCTCGAAGTATGGATTAGTGCCCGGTGCATGAAAGGAGCCTCCCCGAGCGACGTACCTACTGAGATTGTACGTCTGGCGCACCCCGGGCAACGATCAGCG
>DWME01009102.1:0-11154 GCA_018244795.1 Parelbella ahira ahira
CAACTAGTAGCAACTAGGTAGCAACTATTAGTAATAATTTCGATGTAAAATATGGGTAGTGACCGGCCATTCTGACGGTCACTAGCAATATTAGGGAAATCCCCATATTGACGGTGTACCACAGTTAAAGAAATTCACTATCTACGTTCACATTTACTATCTATAATCTTTTGGCACTGTATGTACTCTTATATTATGCTAACATTATAATTAAAGGTACGAGTATATTTGAAATCTATTGTATCAAAACATCAAGAGAACGACGCGACTCATACTCACTTCCGACTAAAAAACAAACAGATTATTATATGAAAGATCAAATAATAATATTAATAAAATCAATTGAACTTCTAACAGAAGAAGAACTCACATAGATTTCCTGTTAAAAAAAAGGGACATTAATTGAAAAATTTAAATATTACTTGTAAAATTTTAATATTTGTATATCATTAAGTTGTAGGTACTCGCTCACCATAAACTGCAAAAACCAAAAATATTTACGTTATATAAATTATCACCTTTGTATCTACTAAATACTTTAGAATGTTAAATTGTTTTAAGAATACTCACACCACCGCCCTGTGAAAGTAAAATGATAAATTATAGTCATACTTATTAAAAATTCTATCACAATGCAGTTATATAGTTAAAACATCAATCTGTCTTATTAGTAATGAAAGCTTGTTGTAAATTGTTCTATAGGTAATTGATCCTAATTCACTCCACATTGGGAGATTGCGACCACGTGACTTCTTAGCTTTTTCAACGAGTACACACGTATTGTGTATCAACTACATAATTATATCTACTATCTTTATTCATGGTAGTAGTAGTTATCGGCCTACAGAGAATAATTCATTCGGTTTTAAACTCTTTTTTATGAAGTAAAGACTATTGCAAGAGATATCTATAGTAACATTCTTAATTCTATGTACACATATTACGTGTGACAACATTAAATGTTCGATATAACGTTTTGTTTATAATTAATATTTATTTTACACAAAACGTTGAATGGTTTTGATTATTTTCTATGTTTTATCTAAATATATAAATAAAAATGAATCGCTGAAATGTATGTACCCGCATAACCGCAGCACTAAATTAGATAATTCTGGTTTTCTTTTGTTTGTTATTATCGAGACAAGGTTTAATAAAAATTGTACGGAATGACCTAAAAAAACCATTTTTCTCTTTTCCATTATTTTACGCAATCGCAATATAACTAATAAATGCTACCATTATTATGATTTACGAAAGAGTTCACGAACGTTAGTTACGAACGAGAGTTGAAAGGTTGATTGTTTTGTAGGCGATACGAAGTTCACTGTTCACCGCGCCTGCTAATATGGATAGTTATAGGTACATAAATAATGACAATATAGACAAATGTAATAGGTGGTGGCAAAGGTTTCACTCGGTTATACAAAATAAATTAACTTACAGGAAGCTGAAACCGACAAAATTGTTAAAAAGTAAAAATATATTTCAGAACATCAGTGCACTATATGTACATGGTCGTAAAAATACTTATTCATGACGCAATATTATGCTTTTTAATAATGTAATATTTTACTATTCGATTTTCTAAATTTACAATTTCTAGTAGTGTCTCGGAGTCTGGAATTGTGCCCGGTCTATAGCAATAGGCTCACCGCCTATACCATGGGACGTAAACGTAACTGGTGAAACGTGGGCGTGTACTACACTCTTCTGAGTTCTGCCTATCCCTTCGTGGATTACGGGCATGTCGTTACGTTTTATACGTAGGAGTATAGTACACTCCCACATCCTAGAAAACCTAATAGAGAGAAAACCTATAGATAGAAAAACCTAGTTGTACCCAAGAACGGGATCGAATCCATTATCTCCTTATCAGCAGTCGAACTTGCCATCACTCGACTAACGAAACAATCATATATATATAAAATACTTTTCATGTATTAGAAAATTAATTACCGTGATCTGTAATCAACAAAAAACATCAATATCATTATTATGAAAATAGCTGCCTGTCTATTACGATTTAAATTCAATGTGAATCTTGAACACTGGTGGAACGGCAAGAGCGATGAGAATTGTTAATATAATATTAGCAAGTTAATTTTTAAATCAACCTGTAACGGTGAAAAAGGGAATTAAATTTTAAAAGAGAATCATTCAGATTTCTGCGTAATGGAAGTTGGGACAATCATGGAGATAATAAACCCTTTGATAAAAACAATATGAACGTCGATTAATAACACACGGAGATGTGATTTCACACACGAATGCATGCACGCATGCACGCACTTACGCACGGAAGCACACACACCCCTTCGAATTGAGAACTTCGGCCGTTTCGAAGTCGATTAATTTAATTCAATAGTTCAATACTAACGTTTAGCTGTAACACATAAAAATCCTAATTAATTATTGAAATATTTTTATTCAACATGCCCTTAATAAGTATAAGCTATTTCGCGTGTATACACAATATAAGATCCGACGTCGGTATCAGTGTAATAGATTTTTCCGTAACTTAAATGGAAATCTTGCATTAATTGTATAATAATTGTTCATACGTTTTAAAATAGATTTGTTGGTGATAGCGGAACATGGAAAGCATACGAAAGCGTACATATACACCGATGGGAAATAAAGTTAACAACGAATTTAAATAATGTTTATGCATTTGGCTTTGGATTTGAATTGAATAACATTATCGTATAATGTATAGCACCTCAAAGCTTAGTTCATCAGACCGACAAACGACCCCCAGGTCAGCAATGTAAAATAGCAAATCACTTACAATCTCCTGTAAAACAATAATATACAGGTTTGATTAATGAGTCAATAAATGAACAAATACGTGAAAAAAACGCACTACCATAACAACAACTATTTTAGACGAAATGAGCAGAAAGAGTAGAAGATGTCCGGAAAGCAGACAGTTCTGAGGTTTCAAATTCACCAACTTAAACATTTTTCTAATTTCCCTATGCAAATTATCAACATTTGGTTTTAAAATAGAAGGTAAACTTGATTTTCAAATATATGTTATTATTATAAATAAAATGAGTGATGTCACACATTTGAGCGTTGAAGTTTTGTATTAAAGTGAAGTGTTGAAGACCATATTTGAAGCGACAAGCGAGACTGGCGGACATTTTGGAACGGTTTGCGAGGCAGTGGAAATAAACAATAGTATAGTTTTTGTTTGGGACTTGTGAAAATAAGGTATTAAAGGTAGTGAAAACGTTATAAATATAACAAGTGAATGAATTTGGTCTCGTTCGCGTATTGGCGCTGTCAAAATAGCCTGAAAATGCAAACGTCTAACAGTAATATCAAAGGTTAGATTAGCGAGGAGCGCCGTGTATTTTAGTATGGTAGAGATCGACAAAACTTTTTGTAGGGCCGCAATGGCAGGGTTTGCTAAAATGGTTGGTGGGTTTTTTTATTATCCCGAAAAGATAATACGATCAATAAAAAAATTTTTCCGATGCCAAAATTTCGTAACTTTCTTAACTAAATGTTAAAGCATATTTAAAATCTTTTACTTACGCTGTCCTAAAAAAAGTAGAAATATTAAAAAAAAAATGTTATGGTTTTTCAACTGATGTATCGATCTTTATAACATGGTTATATTAACGTATGTTTATTAATATAACGTAATAGAACGCATCTACCGTATCTACGCTTTAACTTTTCTATTACCGCAAGTACTACCTACTTAATTTAAAACCAGACAATTACCTAATAACGAATGTCAAATAAGTTAGTAGGATTGATTTTTTAAACTTCATGTTTCGGAGTTTGCCGTTCATAACTGCAGCTTAATTTAAAAATATACTTAGTTATTAATGAACAAATTAAACGTAACATCACGCATGTAATTCCTGAAGGGGTAGGCGGCGGAGTGTAGTACACTCCTACGTTTTAACAGTTACGTAAGTCCCATGGAATAGATGGTGAGTCTATTGCCATACACCGGGCACAGTTCCACACTCCGAGTCACTACTAGAAATTCTAAATTAGAAAAATCCAATATCATCCAACCCGGGATTTGAACTCAAGATCTCTTGATCGGCAGTCGCGCTTGCAAGCACTCGACCAACGAGACAGTTAGAAACAATAATTAAACAAATTAAAAATAATTAAAAAAGGGAAGGCCAAGGTACTGTCATAATATTTATAATTTTGATATTAATTACCTTCACCTGTAAGCAGAACAAAGATGAGAATATTTGTGCTATCGACATAATTTTTTTTATTGAAATTATAATTTCATTTAATAAAATGAACTTACTGGTTCCTAAAAAACATAAAAAATACCTTTTTAAACTTTTATACGGTGTTACAACAACATAATGTTTAATATTTAATTCAAAAAAAATATGTGAGGATGAATGTAATTTAAAAAGTTCTTTATATTTTGGAAACAATTTAATTAAAAAAATTATACTTACGCCCTATGTTTCTGAAAAAATTATTCCACCAATAAACGGATTTAAATCGCTATTGTATTGCTATTGAATTTTCTATGGAAAGCTTGTAGTAATTTAGAAATAGATATAATTCTTTATATATTGTAGTCATAAAATTATTTATTACATATGCGATTATGGCGGCGATCGATGTACATAAGGTTATGTTGGAATCTTCTGTAAATTTGTTAGTATAGTGTGCAAGGAACATAAGGTTCACTATTCTTTGTGAAAAAGAAAAGTTGCACTACAGAGCGTCTTAATAGATGGCAGATCTAGACTATGAAAGTATAACTTTTCTACATATGAAATAAAGAAATTTGAAGAAGTATAAATTACCGTAGATATTAGGTAACGTCCACACGAGCCAGGGCATGAAAATAATAATAAACGTAGGTATCATTATTCAAAGAGATTGGATAATAAGATTTTGATTGATAATTTATTTTATTAGTAACGAAATATTTTTAAGACAATGAAATTTAATGAAATAGATAAATAAAATAATAAAAAATGACGAATATTTTAATAACGAAATTGCACAAGAAGACGCTTACGTAATGGTTCTGTAAAAGAAAATAATGAAAGATAATGAGTTTTATGAAAGTAATTTCATTTTGATAGTTGACATTTGTTAATGTTTGACTGAAGAATAAAGTTTATTGTTCAGTCCACTGGCTTGGAGATCGTAAGTTCTATCTGACATAGGGAATTTGTTTCTGCGATTGTAAGGTCCACCTAATATCTATATAATATGTATATTTGAGATCATAAATTTTACCAGAAACCTTAAGTTCTTTCTAGATATTACCATTACATTTGAGATAATGAGTTCTATTAGATATGAATGACGTCAGTTAAGGAAAAAGATGTTCGTCTATACATTTAAGATAATAGTGTTTTTAGAATGATCCATGTCCTTAACCTTCGTTTACGAATATATTGTACTTACGGTGAACTGAAAAAGCGATATTTAAAAATAGCAAATTAAACAAGACAGAGGTAATAAAATATGACATTTATACCACAATTTTAGAAACTTACGACATTCTGAAATTAAAAAGCAACGCGTTAGTCCCGTGAATATATGATAATTAACGTTCATTAACTAATAAAATGGAGACTGCTGGAGTGCAATTTAAATATGGATCACTTAAAACGTCCCACCCAGTGACCATAGAAATTAGCCATGAACTACAAGAAGGTATGAAACTCCATTATATTTTTTACTTCTACCCCGCTGTTTCGTTTCTACAAAGTATACAATAAGCACAATAAAAAATTACCTTGGGCTAAAAATTGAAAAAAATTAATTGTACTTGGAATTGTAATACATCATCGAACTTAGTACGTACCTAGTACGATGATATATTTCAATGCAAATAACAAAAACAGATTAAATTTGTTAGATCATTTAAAGATATATCCAAAGGAATTTTATTACAATTTTAGTTAAAAAATTCTTAAATTCGATGATTTATGCTTGGGAAGATTGCAAGGGGCAACTTAATTTTTGGATCAAATAAAAAGTAAGTAGGTAAGTAACAAGTAAGTAAGTAACTTGTTAATTACAATATTATGACATTTAGCTTTTTTTTAACTGTCAAATTTGTTTTACCTACCTTCGTTTTTATTTACCAACGACTGTTGTGGTATCTACTAAACATAACCTAAAAATGTTATTATGTATAGGTACTTACTGTTGTCTAAAATATAATAAATATTAAAAATATATATATTAATATTATAAATGGTTAAATAACGCCATTTTTAGGTGCGTTTTTTGCTTTGAAGTAAAAATGTTTATATAATTATGTACCGGCTAAACTCATGTGCGTTTTTCGGTTATTTAATAGGTAATAAAATGATGTAAAAAAGCTGAACCGATTTCGTTAAAATTTATTTTGGAAGTAGTTTAAATATTGGGGAAGGACATGTGTTGTATGGACACGATTGCGGGCGAAATCACTTGTGACGAATGTCTACATTTTTTATTGAGGCAACTGCTATTGAAATCGTTCAAAGATCGTAAGTACAAGAGTACGTACCGTAGTTTGTTATAGAAACAAGACGAGCGCTACAAGAACTTTGCCAGGGTTGTTATTGGAACCTACCCCTGATTTGTAACTGTAGACTGTAGTATCATTTGAAATTATTCAAAGACGTGTTATACTGATATTGTGATTTTAAAAATATTTACCTCTTCACCCTAAAAGAATTAAAAAAAATATATTCATATTGTAAAAGAAGACGAAGATGTGTCCAGGCGAGTAAAACTAAAATAAATGATAAAAGTAAAACTAAAGTAAATGATAAAAAAAATATTACCGCCATCTGAAATAGTATTTGTATTTCTATCAATATTGTGTAAAAAAAAAATCATTACACTAAGTAAGTATAAATGAATTTAAAACGCGAATTCAACAAACAAACACATAAAACACAAATCAAATATCGAATAAAAACACATAAGCACTTTTTGCTCACGACTCTCCTCACTTTATCCTCACGACACTTTCCTCTTAAAAACAATGAGACATAATATACTTACTCATTATTTAACAAAATTAATAATTGTAATCGGTACCTACATCCGTAAATCTCAAATACACATATTCTTATTCGCTGTATAGTTATTGACTTGCTAATCCCTTTGTATCTTATCATCATATCATCTTCAGTTAATTCAGTCTTATAGTACCAGTAGGTAGGTCAAGCTAAAGGCTTGCAAGTAAACAGTTAGTTCGTTACTTTAGTTAGAGCTGTAACAATGCCTTTTGTAAATAATTGATTGCATGGCAAAAGTAATCGTATTCCGATTAGCCTAGGGATACATTGCTGCATCTGTGTTTTCTGTTAAGTTACCACAGGTTTAGTCCTTCTCCTGTTAACAGATCGTTCCATTCTCTTCACCATACCACCATTAAAGGTGGTAGAAGGCAGAACCCCATTCGTGTTTATGATATCTATATACTTATATTATTTTTATTTGGAGTGGTCTATATCCAGCAGTGGACGATGATAGGCCGATAGTGTGTACCTATTTGTCTGTGTGTTTATATATTTTATAAGAATACGTAAATACCTACCGTTAACTAAAATTTCACAAAAGAACAATCTAATCAGTAGTATTCGTATTAAACAAAGAAAGCTTAAGCATAGTATGCATGCGGCTACATATTATGCAGTTACATGCTCCAGACGCCTGAGAACAGCAGCGTAGGCAGTGCGTCGTGTTCTGCGATCCCCAACCCATATGCCCAGTGTGGGGATTCTGGGCAAAAACCCTTCGGGGAAGGCATATGGCCAGCAGTGTAC
Organism: Parelbella ahira ahira; assembly: GCA_018244795.1. Taxonomy (NCBI): domain Eukaryota; kingdom Metazoa; phylum Arthropoda; class Insecta; order Lepidoptera; family Hesperiidae; genus Parelbella; species Parelbella ahira. The sequence goes on from DWME01009102.1 coordinate 7,788, forward strand.
TGAGACAGGCTGATGATGTATGCATATTATGCAAATTGAAAACAATGTGTAAATATATAATCACTATACTAGAGTAGGTACGTCAGCAATTACAAATTAATAAATAGTTTACGCTGTGGCCTGGGAAAGCGAATGGAGCAAAGAACTGTGCGTCCGTCTTTGTGTTCGTAAGTAAAGCAGACATTACCTTGTAATATCCCTACAGGTTGATTCAACGTTTTTTGTTTATTTCTTTACTACCTACACCTATAAGCTTACGAAAGCTCTTTGTATAGAATCTTTAGTGTTACTTACAGACACTCCATCGGTCGACTGAAACAAATAGGCACAGTTAGATTCTTCAAAAATGTTACTTTATTTATTTTAACATTAATTGTAAATACATATTTAGATAGCTTCATGACAAGGACTTTACGAGATAGGCAGGGAGCACTGAGTGCTACATATCTCTATGTATGTGCCTCTTCTAAAAGCATCACTTTTCTTGTACATGCATGCTGGTTACAAAACATCACCTTATAAAAGCGGAGCAACTCTTGATTTTCATATCCGTAGAGACCTGCGCGTCTTAAGATGGAGTACGCGTGCCCTGCGCACAGTATCTATTCACCATGGCTTAATTTTAAGTGCTCACAGTATTTATTACACATTTTATCCAATCTGTTACATTTTTTATTAATATTTGAATTAATGATTAATTTTTAATATCTTGTTACCTTTGCACCATCTGTCTGTGAGGTAGTACTCTGAAATAAAAGATGCGATTATACATATGGGAGTAGGATGTTTGAAATCAAGTACCTAGAGTATGAAAAGAAGTCTTATTAAATGAACATAATTAACATAACGAACATAATGAACTTAAATAAATAAGTAGTAAGAATACATTTTGTGCCCTATTGAACAGCGGCTTGACTTCACATTATACAAGAGTTATATATTTATATAAATTATTTTTATTATTGGTTCATCATTATCATGTCAGCCTCTCATATCCACGTCCAGCAGTGGAACGGAAGAGGCTGACATGATTGATGATATTATTGGTTAACATTAAATGTAAAGTTATATTGATTTAAAAGGATCGTATTTTATACTTACTTCTGTTGCACTCGAAGCTGTAGTTTCGTCGTTCTGATGGCAATCGTAAATTTACATGTTGCATTTTCATATATATTAGGCATAGGTATGTAAGCATATACATATGTATATATTAGGCGTCATTAAACGAATTATAATTAATTAAGTTTCAATTGTGTGTCCAGTTATACGTAGATATTAATTATTAGAATTTATGAGATCAAAGACTTAGCGAATTAGATCGTGACATCGATAGCTTTCATATAAATAGAAATGAACTCAAAAATCTATTTATACGGACGGATACCTATACTATTTTTACGTGGCTATGTATTAAATATATTTCGATCATATTTTTATTACTTGAATTTCAATAGAACTCTATTTTTTATGTCCAAGCATGTTTAACAAGAGATAAATAAGTACTTTATATGACAACTATAATGTGAAGTTGTACTGTAGATAACTACGCTGTTTACAGTTTACAAGTGGATGTGGCAACCTCATGAAATACATAAGTATGTATATCACGTTCAAACTTAGCCGCCAATGGACCCAACGTATTCATAAATGATTCTGGGCAAAAAATTTGTCACACACATTCATGAATCTTCTGTAGCGAACGGTACATTTATATATTTCTATTAATTTATCAATAAATATATTAAATAAAGCGGGAATAGGATTTACTTTAAATAATAATGTAAGTTAGATATCGTCCGGTTATGAAGTCTATAATTGAAAACGATATTACTTACAGCTTCTGCGGGCTTGTCGCTAGACTGTCAATTGATAAAGGCTTTATATATCTATCCTTTCACTCGATTGACTGTGATCAAGAAGTGATGTATCACTATTGTAGTGATCCAAAGTGATAACATTTATATATTTAACGTCGCAACGCATTTATAAGGCGAGTAGGTGAGTTCTGAAGTGGAGACCGCGGCTCGGTAAACGTAGTGTAGGACGCTCTCCGTCCGACCCGGTGTGATGACGATCTGCGAAAGGCTGCAGGCAGATGCTGGACGCGATAAGCCGAGGTCAGGGCGCGACGGCGCTCATTGGGGGAGGCCTATGGCCAGCAGTGGACTGAGATAGGCTGATGTTGATGATGATGAACGCATTTATATTTGTTTATGGGCTTAACAAAAGCCAAATATATTTACAAATCCTCTGCAACGAGCTTTAAGTGCCAGATGTCGTGCAGTTGTGAAGTTTATAATTGAAATACGCTTCCATAAGTCTACTTCGTCATCTTTGCTTTAGTCTACTTGAATAACTTTTCTTTCATTGTGGTAGATTATATTACTTTATAAGTAACCCTAAATAGTGACATTTAGTTAAGCTTGCAACCCATTTATAATAGATTACGGGCTTAGCAAAAGCCAAATACATTCACATATTTTGTCCAGCGAGCGTTTAATGTCAGATGTGGTTCGGTTTTGAAGTCTATAATTAAAATACGGTTCTACTTACACTTTCTGCGGGTTGGTCGCTAGCCTGTGAATTGAAGAAGAAAATTAATAGCCTATCTTTCACTGTGGTTGATTATATCATTGCTTCCTAAATGGTTTTATTTAGTTATGGCCAAAACTCAGTTTTAATAGATTACGGGTTTAATAAAAGCCTTCACAAATCCTCTCCAAAAAGCGTTTAAAGTCAGATGTCGTTCGATAATGAAGTCTATAATTGAATATGGTTCTACTTACACCTTCTGAAGGCTTGTCGCTAGCCTGTCAATTGATGAAGTTTAATAGTCTTAATTTCACTGTGGTTGATTATATCACATTTAGTTATGGTTACAATTTATGTACAATAGATTACGTTTTTAATAAAAGCTAAATGCCTTCGGAAATTCTCTCCAAAGAAAACGGTCTTTCGTTCGGTAATGAAGTCTGTCAATGAATATGGTTCTACTTACAGCTTCTGAAGGCTTGTCGCTTGCCTGTAAAACGACGAGGACTTTTAATATCTTTCCTTTTACTATGGTTGATTAGGTATATCACTATTGCAGTGATCGAAAGTGATAACATTTAGCCATCATCGCGACGCATTTATAATTGTTTATGGGCTTAAGAAAAGCCAAATACATTCACAAATTCTCTGCGACGAGCGTTATGTGTCAGATGTCGTCAGGTTTTGAATGCTATAATTGAAATACGGTTCTACTTACATCTTCTGCGGGCTTGTCGCCAGCCTGTGAAACGATGAGAAAAATTAATAGATTTTTTTTTTTCTACAGTTGTTTATGACACTACTATAGTAATCCCACATAATGATTTTTTTT
>DWME01009103.1:0-11154 GCA_018244795.1 Parelbella ahira ahira
CCATTTTTTTCAGCATTTGGACAATTTATTACTAGGGAAAAAATTCAACTCCGATCAGGCAGTCTAAATCGCCTTCAAAGAATTTGTTGATTCTCGTTCCCACAATTTTTTCAGCAAAGGAATCAATGACTTACCTATGAAATGGCGAAAATGCATTGATAGTAATGGTACATATTTTAATTGATTAAATATATTATTTCACATATTTTTTTCCGTTTTATTTTCTCCATATAAAACGCTAATTTCATATGTAAGGACCTAATATCTAGAATTTTTTGTACTTTTGGAACTCTTCTTTTAGCAAGTATGTAAAACATCAAGTTTAATATTTAACATTATTTTACATTTTACATCCAAAATCATTCATTATACCGGTGAAGATAAAGTCATGATCAAGAAAAATACCTTTAAAGCAGTTCTGGTTACTATTTTGGGGTTAATACAAGCAGCGCGTTTTGTACATAGATACGAGAAGTAAAATATAGGAAGTGATCTACGTTGTTCTTCAAGACCACAATATAAGTACCTAAGATGTTTATTTGCACGGTAACGATAGGAACAATGTTTGTAGTACCAAAAGTATCCAGGCTGGGACTAGAAAAATAAATTTGTTTTTTTACATAATGCCAAAGTACGCCAATTTGGACGGGATTAGTAAATATATAAATGTGGATGCCATGTGAGTTTCTATTAAACGACATTTTAACAAAATAGAACCTCGCAACAGGATCCCTCCCGGATATCATCTTGAAAAATACCCGTGCTTTCTTATTATCATTATCTACGTCGTTACTACTACGTTTCATTATTTACGTCAATCGACATTCCTATAATCCAACTGTCACGATATATTAGGTATACACAGCGGTATATTTCTATCTACTGTTAATTTTTGAATATATATCCTTTCTTGAGATAACGAAATAAGGTAGCGGTATTCCCCCGAGTTCGGGGTCCCGCCGGAAACGGTTTAAAAGAATAATGAAGACCCTCCATATAATATCAATCACCGGTAATTAAGCGACTGTAGCTACGATGGAACTTTTTGTCGTTGCTTTGTAAATGTCGATGGTACACCTACATATGTATATACGATTACACGCGCGATGCCACAGCGCAAGTCACGAGCGGCAGGATGGTAATAGACCCGTCTCGGTTTGACACGCCTGTCAGCCACATCCTCCCCCCGACGTCACAAAAGCATCGGCCACCGGACCTTAACCCGACTGACCTCTCCTTTCGAAAACTCATGTCCAAACACTTAGTGATTGAGATAAAAAAAAGTGTAAAATTAACATAAGTGGCCAGTGTCTCGTAACTCCCTTTTAAATTCGGCCTAATATAACGGTACGTTCTAAGTAAAGATAGGAGTATAGATAAGTTAATAAGATTATTATTATACTTCGTGCTGGGGTCGGAGACCGGCTTTTAGGGTCGGAATGTTTCTAAAATCGTGTATAAAAAACGGGACGTCCTCAGGGATCGGTCATTCCGCGGTCGGGTTGAGTGCGCGCATCTTCGTTCTGTAGAACTAGCTTTTTTGTGTGAAGCCTCCGGGTCTGCGCTACACAGTAGTGTCAGGGCTAGGCTCGAGAAGACCATACGTTGTTTACGCAGTAAGCTATTTTCTTAAAAAGTGTGATGCATCCGCAAAGGAATAGAGCGGTGAGTTTTTTTTATAAGTGCATTTTCAAATTATCATTGCGAGGTCTTTTTCTCTCTTTTCACTTTTATTTTATGATGTTATATTATATGTTTGCGACGTTAATCAAATCGTTAATGTAATAAAATTTGGTATAAGGTATTCCGTTAAATGCTTTATTTTTATTTTAGTCAACACGTGTGTAGGTACACTTTATATATGAAAATATTTATAAAATAATGTGAAAATTTATGAAATCCTAAGAAATAAACAGACAAAAATTCCAACATAATTGTTCCCCATTAGCACCCGTATAAAAATTCCCACAGCAAATGAAAAAAGTTCCCATGGAATAAATCAAATTCCAAATGAGATCAAAGTGATATTTCATTTTAATGCTCACACAAAACCATTAGAAATTATTTTAGAATGATTAAAGAATACAAAACGTTTGACTGGCGGCTCAACGCTTTCCTTTCAAACATCTCAAGATAAACAAATCGTGGGATACAGTTATAGTTATCGCCAACGTCTATTTTTTCTTCATTGATTGTCCATTGTTAGTCGAAATTTCAATTTATAAGTTACGTCTTGAATAGTATTGTTGTTTTAATTCACGGCAGCGCCACCGCCCGATCTCTGAGAATAAGACAGTCAGATTGAAAATTTGTTGAACCACGTTCTTTTGAGAGGCGTTTATTATGAGAGAGTCTTCATATTTATCAATAATAGGCATCACGGCTTATTCGTTCGTTCGTTCGTATTCGGCTAACTCGTTTTATAAGCTGAGGGTATTCTTATCTTTTATGTATGTATATGTATATGTATGTATGTATATATATTGATGAGTAAGTGTTAGATTCAAATTAAACTGGGTCCCCAGTTCAATTTGCCACGTAAAATAATGAGAACGCATCCCTCTACATAGTACCTCCTAGTCGATGCGGAAATCTGTGTACATACACATATATATTCACGCCAAATCCCTTACAGAGTAGGTAGGGAGCACCGAGTGCCAAATATTCGTATCCCTGCATACCTGCCGTGCTTTTTCCACATTCATCAATCTTTTCATATAATTATTCATACCGGTTTTGAAAACGTCTAACCCCCCCATCAGTCAGAACGTGACCTATTTGGTCGAGATAGGTGAGCCTTGGTCTTCCTCGGCACGTACGTCCATTAGCATTCGGATTTTATATCTGATTCGTCATACTTTCATCAGGCATTCTTTCAACATGTCCGAACCATAGGAACACACCCTTTCTCATTTTTACACCGATACTCTCTTTCGTGCAAAACATCATCCTTACATCAGAATTACGAACGCGGTCGGCGAGTGTCAGGCTGCATATGCGACGCAGTGACCTCACCTGGACTGTGTTTATGCTGCTTTCATCCTTTTTCTTACATATCCAGCTTCCGCTCCCATATAGTAGCGCTGGAGTAAGCACAGAGATATATATGGCCAGTCGAGCTCTATGGATCGACTGGCTATAGAACTCGACAGTCTCAGATGCGAGAGAGATAGCAGCCCAATAGCTTACCCAACGCTCCGTTCACACCATTACCAGCACTCACTCTTCTCTCTATATCATCAGTGTACCTGCCATCCCTGCTGAAAGCACATCCAAGATACACAATTTCATCCATTTATTCCAGCACTACATCATCGACCATTATCAATCTGTGTAATGATAGACATTCTAATTAACTGACTTGTTATCTGAATTGATAGATAGTGAACAACAAAATACTACTATCCTATATAAAAATAAATAATAATAATCGACCCATTTGTCATTCCACTGTTGGAATATGGGTCTCCTGTCATACTGAGAGGGTTAAGGCCGTAGTCTGCGACTCTAACCAAGTGTGGGTTGGCAGACTACTATGCTAGGCCTAACAATTTTCAATTCGGCTACCAAGCTGTGAACCCAAGTGTAATTCAATTACTATATTATACGTGCAGCGGAGCGGGCGGGTCCCAGCTAGTACTTAATATTTGTGGAAACAAATTATTGTGATAGATCGAAATCTGAATTTTTTTGCGGGTCAATGTTCTGAGCCGTCTTTTTTTGAATAGCACAATTAATGTAAAACTAATTATTATGTTTATTGAAGTCGTACCTGTTTGTGACAAATGGAAAATGTTTACATTATGTATTTATGTTATGTGCTCATGAACCGATGAAGTTCTGATAGATGGGAGTCCTCTCCAAGTGGTAGGAGCGATGTGCCAGTCACTCCCTGGCCGGCTATTGAACACGGTTATTCACGCCTTTGTAGTGACAGCGGATCTATTGAATCGTTATAATGGAGTTATCAAAACAGAATCAAAGGTAGGAAAGTATTAAAGGATTTCGTCGGTCGGCTGCAGCTTCAGACCTCACTGATAGATTTTTGTTTGTTTATCGACTTTTGATTCGTTTATTTCTTTGACGTTATAAACACAGGCAGTCCTCGTACTTACGGTATATTAGGTTCTCAAAATACGCGACGTAAATCGAAACGACGTAAGTCGAGACATATTTTTTTATACACATATTTACACGTCAAACTCAAGGGTTAGGTTCCACGAGGACTCAAAATAATAAATAAACTGCATTTGTAACAAAAAATACACTCTATTATAAAAAGTAAGTTCTTAATATAATTATGTACCTACTTATATAATTGGTAGTTATTTTGGAAAAATTGTTTGTTATTCAATTTAATAATAAAAACAAAAACTTTAATAATCAAAATATGTAATGAGAAATAATAAATTAAACTTTCGGCTTAAGGAAACTATTAATTCTAGATTGCTTCGCTTCTTTATTCTTACGATATGATTTCTTCATATGATAATAGTATACGTCTTAGTAACACTGACAGGCCACATCAATTTTGTTATCAACATTAAAATTTCTCTCAAAATTAGGATCCATTTCTTCAACAATTTTCTTGACACTCTTCAAATTTGCAAAGGCTGCGGGAAGTTTTTTTAATGTACAATCTTAGCCATTTAGAATGCCATTAGACATTAAGTACGCCCCTTGTATCCCTTAGCATAAGGTGTTACAAAGTGAATAAATAAATAAATCTTTATCAGTGTTACAAATAGAAGTTATTTCTTGTGACTCGGTTGCTTCCTCTTGTACTTGTGCCTCTAATTCAATAAGATCTTCATTAGTTCCGTTCTTGCGAATGTGAGCATTACAGTTCATCAATGTCTTGGAGGTTGGTCTCGAGACAAATAAATTCTCCTATGCCGGAAATCGAAACAGTTGACGAATGATTGAGGAACAGTGTCAAAATATTGTTCGGCGTATAAAATGCTATATTTTACACTAATTGATTTCTCTATAATCAGTGAAAGTTTACAATCAATCGCAATAACACGTTATAATTCAAAATGTTACTGACAACTTTCTTTCGTATCGAGTTTTATGAGAATCGAAACACCGAGATCACTACTAAAACAATGGGCACGTAACTACATAATTATACCGATTTTGATTCATGATGAAACGGCTCGATGATGTACACGTTCCGGCCCACTTGGAAACAAAACAAAAACAAATGAAAATTACGTACATACGTGTGAGAGGGCCGGCACCACGTTTAACGATTTGATACGGACGGGCCCAAATTGCTTTATAATGTTCCCGGACGTGGCGAAACTGAGCATGCTTCCCAAAAATGTTGATAGGCAATCTACTTTGTGTTCCATACTCGTTATTAGTAGGCATTATTATCAATAATCAAAAATGAACATCGCTGTATTATTATTAGTAAACGGGTAGAAGGGGCAGAGGCACCGTCTCCCAAACATGTCTACCCTTAGCTGACGTCCTTCTTCTACTTTTGTACATATGTATATGCCTATATTTCGAAAGTGCTTTGGAATTCGGTGCTTCTGCCTATTTCATAAGGGACCTGGCCTAATCATTGGCTACTCAAGGTTAGTATAATATGGATTAGTGTTAAGCTAAGGATATATTTTTGTTACACTATATACTAGAAATTTCAAAATATTGAAAATAGTACCCAACCCGGGAATGACCACAGGACCTCTCGATCGGTAATTGCGCTTGCAACCACTCCAACAACAAAGTACTTTCGTTTACTACGTTTCGAGAAATAAGCACTGGGTACATTATAATCCTTTTTAACTTTGGTACTTCATGTCAATAAAACTGTTGTGCACCTAGGCATTTTTAAGCTTAGAGTCAAGACCTTGGCGCTTGGTGTAATTACTGATCTGGTGTTTTACTCACTACAGCGTGATACAATGAATTATAATTATGTGTTAACGCACATGTACCTCATAAGAAATACACACGTTCAAATATTACTGTCCTTAGTTCTGAAGCGAAGTATAACAACAACAACTACATAATTAGCCTATCTCAGTCCACCGCTGGACATACGCCTCCCCCAATGAGCGCTATGGCGCCTGTCCTCGGCTTGTCGCATCCACCTTCTGCCTGCAGCCTTTCGCAGATCGTCATCCTACCGGGCCGGAGGGCGTCCTACGCTACGTTTGCCGAGGCGTGGTCTGCACTGTAGTATTCGCTTACTCCACCGATTGTCCGTTCTTCGGCAGATATTACCAGCCCATTGCCATTTCAGCGTGCTAACCCTTTGAGCTATGTCGGTGACGTTAGTCACATTTTTTTCATAATTTTTTCTATCTTTAGTATAATTGTTTACAAAATGATTATATAGGTACATGTATCTAATATTTTGTGTAATCCACAATGTATGTATTTTATGCAATTTATCTATACTAATTTACCAATAAGTCCGCGATACCATGTGTCTGACTATTACAGTTATGTCACAATAACTACTTTTTCATGTTAAAACATGCAATTGTAACGCCGGTACAAACTAGACCACATTATTCGTACTTGTGTATTAATCCTTATCCTAATAAATCATTTCGTATTCAAGGGTATATCAGTACCTGTAAATTACCCAAGCTTATTATTAATCACTAGCTATCTAGCAAGGGGATCTCATGGTTTTCGATAGATCGTGGATCATGAGTCAGTGAACAGAGATGGACGATTATCTGGATTAGAATAAATGATCCACTTTATTTGATAATACTTAATACTCTGCTACGCTGTCCAACATCGTCGCGGGCGTTGGCTATTGCATATAAAGTAATGTGTAGTAATAATAGTGCAGTGTGATTGTGATATTTATGTACAATTTTTCTTATGTCTAAATAAACGTGGAAGACATGGATTCCGTACTCTTTAATTATATATTTAAGGTTCGATCTATTTTCAGCTTAAAGTATTTTGAGCAACCATTACGTTGCGATGGAAATTCCACAGATATCGATGCAAGCCCAATCTTATTTCAGTAGATAATAAACTAACGTCCGTTCGCGTACAGCTTAATGCTCGTTACAAACGGTCCTCTCCTACTGTCCTGCTGAAAGGTCCTACTGTCGTTATAAAGTTGGGTCGAATACGACTAGACTTTTTAATTACAGAACTAGAACAATAAGACAATGATCATATTGAACATATTGTCGACGTCTTCTCGAAGTTTTCTATATGTAGATACTAGACGAAATTTTCACAAATATTTTTTCACATATTAAATTCGTAACTTTTCAAATCATTCAAAGTACATCGTGTCAAGCGTTTATGAATTGAAACAATATTGCTTTAAATTGTGTTGTAATGTTTTATAAATAGGTATCAGATGTAGATAGTATAATAATTATATGTTTCATAATTTATTTCTAGATATGCGTGTTTGCCGTATGTTTGGTGGTAATTACGTCGACGGAAGCGTTTTTCCTCAAATGGGGCTCAGATTCAACGTAAGTGTTACATTTGCATTTCTAATTCCGACATTAAAAACGTTACTTGTTCAATATCCAAGTGAAATAAATAGTAAAAGCAATGTTTGAGAAAAGAATGTTTCTTTGATTATTATAAAATCAATGTTCCATACTCATAACTCTACTGGTAATAGATTGTCGGTGTTACGAATTATCAGAGACATAGTGTACATTCAGATATTTTTTTTTTTTTTTTCATTTTATATTTGTCAGGCTGCGAAACCGACACAACACTGTAGACTGACAGTTTCTGTTGACAACTATTTTGCTCGATTACTTTTATAAACTTAAGCTTAGTCAAATCATTATATTTAATTTAAACTTAATGGCGTACTTAATGCCATTAGGCATTATGTACGCCCTTGTATCCCTTAGCATAAGGTGTTACAAAATGAATAAGTAAATAAATAAACACAAGCCACATCAGCGGTCAAATAGGTAAATACTTTTTAAAGGATCCCTACTAAAACCACATTTTAATGAAATTGAATCACAAAAATATTCTATTAGAAATCAGAGGCAATGTACATTTGTTTCTTGTGTATATTTATTTACATTTATTTGATATACCTACTTACTATTACTTGATATCAACTAAGCGAAATTATTAATTTTCATGATCTCTTGCGAATTAGTTTTTTTTGGCTTATTAGCGAGCGTGGCACTTTTTTGCTACATTAAACTATATTGTGTTATATTTTTATTGTGTTGTGTTAGCTGTACAAATGTAAATAAGCTCGGCTTACACTAATATCAAGACGTCGTATGTTTTAGTTGAGATCTGTGTATTGCGTGTTATAGTCAATAACAAATGGCATGTATGTATGTAAGTGATTTGTTGCAACAATGTTGATCATATTTGTTGTTTCAGTTACGTAGCTAAGTAGTTTTTACTGTACCATCACATGATACGTGTCTGTGTCTGTCGGCAGTGGGATGAATGGATTCCGATGCTCCAGTGGATAAAATAAAGTTATTAACAACACTATCCGTTTCTTAAGTTTTCATGTACAAAGGCTCAATATGATCGTTGTTCCAGCAGGCAAGCGACATCGCAGAAAGCATGGCAGACGATGTCCCCCAACATGCCTCCTGTCTCCTACCGATACCAGTACATGTACCCTTACGAGACCAGGAAGTTTTATTCAATGCAAGCACAGCAGTACGGTCAACCTGAGATGCAGATGCAACAAAGTCTGGCCCCTATCCCAATCAGTGTGCCGGCTGGAGCCAGCCTCACCCCGGTGTCCCTCCAACACGTGCAGCTCGTGCCATGCATGTGTCCAGTCGCTCCGGAGGAAGCGGAAAAGTTGCAAGAACAAGTCGGTCCTGGACCCTACGTAGCTCAGACCTATCAACAAAACTCCTACCCTGCTCCTCAGCAGATGACCGTGGCGTCTGACCCCACTAAAACCACCGCTAAACAATAAGCTAACTATAGGAGATCCCAACCAATGACGTCACAAAACGTGTGTTTATTTATTTCGCTCTTTCTATTTATGTGCCGACATAAGACTGATAGTTTTAAGACGATCGTATATGATTAATCGAAATAAATGAATTTGATTACTTGTAAATCGGTGGTTTTATTTTGACCTCATCTAAACATCAAGATAAAATATTGTAAAACTGTGAACAGGACACAGAACATTAAAACATTCCTAAAATGAGGATTTTATCAATTAGGAGATGTCAAACCATATGGAACTAATGGAAATGGTCTACAACTTTATAATTGCGCTTTAATACTTATTAATTAGTATAATAATTAGAAGGCACTTATTTTGTATTACTCAACGCGTACAGATACACATTAAGCAGCTGTTTGCATAGCAAAGGATATTTGATTTATTTATATAATTTTGATCAAAGTACCACTTCTATATTGATATTGATCGCACACACCGCATTCACAACAAGTATATGTACTCGTATAAACAGCCGATTTTCTCCACAATAAAAATAAGGTACCTGAAGGTAGGCCTTAATACCTTACCTAAGGGAAATTTATGATAAAATGAAAAATATCCAACATAATCAACAAGTTTTCCAGTTATCAGTCATGTACTTGCATTATTGTAATTTGAATATGAATAAAAATACAATGTTCTGCTGAAAGCTAAAACAATATTAGGTAATCGTTATTAAAAACTCTGTCTATAAAAGTTATTATACTAAGGTAGGGTTACAAGGCCTACATCTTAAACTGCCTTAAAAACCAACTTAAACATTGAAAATTGGTATTTGAGATCAATCATTATACAAAAACGCCACTGAGCTCGATCTTCAGCTCTTCGCATCCAACCATTGCCAGCCACTTTGCGTATATCGTCTCTATAATATAATATTTATGTCACTTTATAATTTTGATCGTCAACCACTATAATTCGTACGATTTATGTCATTTAGGCCTTATTAACCGACAGACCTTAATACCCGCAGGTACTTACTTATATTAGGTGCGTTTTGATATCCATATTACTTTCATAGTTTCAGCGACAGAAATCGAAATCTCTAAAGGACACCAATAATTTGTATGTATGGTAACTGTATCGTACCTAAATGTTAGGTTTTGATCGAGTATAAATAAAAGCATGTTTATTTGGCATCGCCAACAAGACATTAATATTATGTTTGTTCTTATTATACATACGTTAGCACAAGCTTTATTAGCTCACGATATACTTGTAGTTACTTAGCAAAGTAAGAAGAAACGTAACATCACAACTATACCTAATCCCCGAAGTGGTAGGCAGAGGAGCGTACATAGTAATAAGTATGTAGGAACAGTAATAAATAATTTGATTGCTCATTTGTGATATTTTAAATAAACGTATACCCACCTTATGTCTTTAGGTAGTTTTTCTATTATATACAAACATATCTTGGCATATATCTACTTTGAAGTAATGACAGTCAATTGACTAACAATTATATAAAAATTTGAAACTGTTGTGTCCATTCAAGTACTTCTCCAGACCTACACATTGAGGTTTATCGAAGCCGGTAGCCATAAGGTTAACAATACTCTAAAATAGCATACATTAAGTTGAAGTTCGTCTGCACCGTCGATAATTATAACAAGAGTGAAACCCGTAAGCCTATCATTAGCACGTCATTTGTTCGTAACGGCCTAGCATCAGATGAAGTTCTCGTCATTGTCTGTCGAGGCTCCCGCTAATGATGTGGAGATTGGCTAATTGTTACAGTACCTATTGACAATCGTAGCGTGTCAGTTATCATAAAATTTTCCCCACGTCATAGCGACAGTGCTGTATTTATGCTAAGCTAGCTGATATTATGGATTAGCTGAGATTTACGTATATAGCAGAAAATATGTTGAAGGCAAAACAATACTTTGCTAATCTTAAAAATAGTTAAAAATTGTAATTTCTTAATACTTTAACAACTATAGATACAGATTGTAATTTTTTTAAATATAAGCAGTCAGAGATCATGATGGATTGGTAATATTGAAAAAGCATAGCAGTGATAGCCTAGTGGTTAAGAATTCAGCCTCTCACTCTGGGGGGTCCTGGGTTCAAATCCATGGCGCGCACCTCTTTATTAAAGTGCGTTTTAACTTTAAATATCACTTGCTAACGGTGAAGGAAAACATCGAGAGGAAACCTGCACACCTTAGAATTTATAAAAAAAAAAA
>DWME01009104.1:0-11153 GCA_018244795.1 Parelbella ahira ahira
ATAGTCTTGCTATCGGACTACTATCGATAGAATATCGATAGCCTATCGATAGTCCACTATCGATCGGCAACACTAGTTTACAATGTAATGTGAACGATCTCATGAATTTCGACTGTGGATAGTGGTAGTCACTGTACATTAATATGTGTAATCTTTAGTTTTACGTCGATTAATTAAAATATATATAAACTATTCCTTACGGACGTCGTTCGTTAGTAAAATAAAGAAAAATGCAGGTTTCTGAAATAGATAATGTTAAAATATATAACCTAAGTGCTGGAAAATCGTTACCTGATGTAAGTTTTTAAAAATTTCTTTATAATATCAGATACAATTCATTGGAGTGAGAAGTATCAGATTATTTAAAACATATATTTTTTGGTTAATTTCATTTTACCCAAATTTTGAAATACAAAATTTACTTTAATTTGTAGTGGTTGACAGAAAGAAAAAAGCGTGCACTTTTGAAGAAGAATGTAGATCTAAGGAGAAGAATCGAACTGATCCAAGAATTTGACATGCCCGGTGTAAGCACCAGCCTGCGGGTCTCTAAAGATGGTCAATACATAATGGCCACGGGCATCTACAAACCAAGGATAAAATGTTTTGACGTTAATAATTTATCCTTAAAGTTTGAACGCTGCTTAGATTCAGAAGTTGTTACATTTCAAATACTCAGTGAGGACTATTCTAAGGTAAAATTCTATATATATTTACTTTTGATTTGATCCCTACATCGTCTTCGCCGTCATCAGCCTATATCAGTCCACTGCTAGATATAGGTCTCCGCCAATGAACGCCATCGCGCCATGTCCTAGGCTTGTTGCATCCATGCAAGCATTTGCCTGCAGTCAATCGAAGTTCGTCTTCCCACCGGGCCGGAAGGTGTCCTACACTACGTTTACCGAGTCTCGGTCTCCACTCCAGAACACAGCTCCTCCACTGGTTGTTGGTTCTTCCGCAGATATGCCCAGCCCACTGTCACTTCATTCATCCCCACATAGGGCAAAGTATTATCTCATAGTTTTGATTTTCGCCTGGTGTACAGTAATAGGTGCACACCTTATTCCAAAGGACTTATAGCATAACTGCTGAAAAGTGAGAGTACTGTTTTCCTCTGCCTACCCCTTTGGGGGAATACACATGTGATATTAAGATTTTTTGTTTTGTTTAAAAAGAATTGAAGTAACATGTAGGATTTAATGTCCCTGACTCTGTCTATAATATGCTTGTCTATAGTAGTAGATTAAGTTGGAATATTTGAAGGGTTGGCAGTGACACTAAAATAAGGCACATCTGAGCAAAATAGGAACAAAATTGTTATCAAGGTAGTGCTTTACTTTGCAGAACTTTTGCAATTTCTTAATGGATAAAGATTTAAATAATTTTGATTTCTTCATTCTCTTCACCCATTGGTTGGGAGGTGGTTGTTGAACATATCATTCAACTGGTGGAGTGCCAGTACTACATCTATTTATACCACAAAGTAATAATTATTAATTTAGTGGTTGTGAGATCACATGTGTATTAAAAGCAGTCATCTAAGTGTTCAGCAGTAGCAATATATCTGTGACCAATACATCATCATGCTAATGGTACCACCACCGGGTCACCAGGCTAATGGTATGTACACTATTTCTGCAGTGCTGTCGCCACTTCATTACTAATAAAAACTTATTAACAACTCTCATTAGCTGGATTAATTGACCCTAAATAGTACTGCTGTTTGTACAGTAGTCTTTGAGATCATTTGTAAATGTCTGTGGGTGGTAGGGGCCACCTGTGACTACAGCATGCCATTTGGTTACTAAAAATGTAGTTTGACTGTTATTATTTTATATACATGTAGTTATATAATTTTGTTATTTGTTACTTTTTCCTATATTAATGACACAGAATTGATTGTACTTATTGTGCTATAATGTATTAATTACAGCTGACAGGTTTTGTACCAATATCAACAGCTATATCTATTTTGTAAACATACAATTAACTACCAGAAATCAAGCTTTGCACTTATATGTTAATGTGAAAAATTGTTTTCAGATTGTGTTTTTGCAATGTGATCGGTATGTTGAGTTCCATGTAGCCCATGGCAGACACTACAGACTCAGAGTTCCACACTTTGGCAGAGATATGGTGTACCATCACCCTTCATGTGACTTGTTTGTTGTTGGGGCATCCAGTGTGAGTTCAATTTGGTGAAAACTACTAGGATGTTACTGCAGTTCATCATCATCAGCCTACTCCCGTCCACTGCTGGACATAGGCCTCTCCAATAGCACACCACTGAGCTCGATCTTCAGCTGTTCGAATACAATAGAACTACTGCAGTTAAGATTTTCATATAATTATGTATTTGTTCATGTAATGATATGTTATAAGTTATAGTTATTCCAAATACAATAAATAAGCAGTAGAACATATAATTTTATCACAATAATGAAAAAAACATATCTTTTTATTTCAGGAAGTGTACAGATTGAACTTGGAAGTTGGTCAATTCATGGCACCATATGTGACAAAGGCAAATGAAATTAATTGCTGTAGTATTAATGATGAGCATGGCTTATTGGTTCTCGGAACTGAGGGTGGGCAGGTAGAGGCCTGGGATCCGCGCACAAAGTGCAGACAAGGATTGTTAGATTGTGCTCTACATTGCTCTGATGCAGAATATAGGTATATGTTTGATAACATGCAGGTACTTGAAATTGCAGAGGAGCCTGAAGAAATGATGGCTTGAGCACTTTTCTGCCAAAAACTGTGTTGACTGGTATGAGGCTGACACCAGCCACACAAAGCAGACAATGCACAAAGTATGTAATATACAATGTGTCTCAGTGAACTTTCAGCACAGTTACATTTATTTGAGATGCTTATTGATCATAAGCAGTTAAGTCTTTGTTGTTTTTTTTTTTAAGTAAATCCATTATAATTTCTTTCTTGCAGAAATAACTCTTTGCCATCTATAACAGCCCTTAAGTTTAATGGAGCCTTACAAATGGGAGTAGGTATATCTACAGGACATATTTTACTATATGACATCAGGTCCAGTAAACCACTTTTGATCAAGGATCACATGAATGATATTCCAATAAAATGTGTAGAATTCCACAAAAGTATGAATTATGTATATTCAATGGATGCTAATGTTGTGAAAATTTGGGATAGCAACACTGTAAGTATGTGTGAAATGAACAAAAATACAGTTAGCATGTAGTAGAAATGTAATTAAATTGCAATTTAATTGATGTAATTACTTTAATGTGTTCCAGGGAAAACAATTTACAAACATTGAGTCTTCAGTAGATTTCAACGATTTGTGTGTGGTTCCTAACACAGGCTTAAGCATGATGGCAGCTGAAGACCAAAAAATGCAAATTTATTACATACCATCTTTAGGTTTGTAACATTACGAATTTAAAAAGATTAATATTATCCTACTAATATTGTGTATGTGTGTTTGTTACTCTTACATGCAAGAACCACTGAATGGTTTAGGATGAAACTTTGCAGTAATGTAGGTTCTTATACATCAGAATATCACATAGGCCAAAATTTATAATGATTTTGTGTAATTTGCTCATAATATACCGATAAATATCAAGTTAGACAGAAAAAAATCTGCCCTCTGATAGCTATCTTGGCGTGCGTTGCCTAAACTGTTGGAGTTACACAAAGATAATAATATCGTAGGATTATTTGTCTTAAATAGTTCTAAATAAAAGTCCGTGATAACATATATCTACCTTTTATGTGGAAGCCATTGTGACCAAAATAGTGAATCATAAATACAATTAATTTTGATACTTTTTTACAATGCATATTTTAGAATATTTATCAAACTGTTAGCAAAATCTATACATTTGTCAATTTGAGTTCCTCCACCATGAGTATGTATTTTGCCTCATGTGGACTCCAGATAATTGTGTTACTTTCTAACGTACTTCTAACGAAAGTGTTATGTAATATGGATGTGGTTATGGATAATCTTAAGCCTGGGGAAGTACATAGGCTTCTTCTTATTAACACATCACACAGGGAAGTGTAGATGAAACTGTAACCTGGTTAACTAACACACCCGGCGGCCGATGTACACCCGAAACCATTGAACTTAGATTCTTATAGGTTCTTTGTATAGCTTAAATGAGCACTAGGAAAAGAATTTGAACAATTCCACCCCAAGGGTTCGTTTCCCATTAATATAGAGGTTCGAAGATTGTATGGAATCCGTCAGTTTTAAAATTAGACATCTGAAATTTTGGGTGTACGAGTGACATAAAATAAAAAAAAAAATTATTTATTTAAAATGATCTGTCACGAAACTTTATGTGGCAGACCAAATTCCACGCCAGACTAGCCGCGGGCAAAAGCTAGTTTTTAATAACTGCCATGTTGTTGAATGACTTGTTAGTGTTTGACTTATTAGGTTTATTCAGTTACAAAAAGGACAAAAAAATTATTCATTACTGTTTGTTCTACGAAATTTATAGGACCCGCGCCCAGGTGGTGTGCCTTCCTGGATAACCTAACGGAAGAATTGGAAGTTTCTTCCACACAAACAGTTTATGACGATTACAAGTTCGTTACTAAACAGGAGCTTGAATCGCTTGGCTTAGACCATCTTTTGGGAACAAATCTCTTACGAGCTTATATGCACGGGTAAGAATTTGTTTAAACTGGACAACTTTTAATTGTAATCAATTATTTAACAGTAAATTTAAATACGTAACATTTTTCTTTTATCAGTGACGATAATATTTTGTATAATTTGAATGAATGAAAATCTACCTCAATATTAACTGATCTTGGCATCAATTTGACAGATATTTTGTAGATGTACGGCTGTACAAGAGGGCGAAATCTATCGCCAATCCGTTCGCGTTCGAGGAGTATAAGAAACGTAAAATAAGAGAGAGAATCGAGCAGGAAAGACCCACGCGGATTAAGGTGGATGATAATTTACCCAAAGTCAACCGGGAGCTGGCTTCACGACTGCTGCAGAACGATACCACGAAGAAGAAACAATCTGGCAACTTACTCAAGGATGATCGATTTAAGGTATATATTTGTTTCTTGCAAATAAATATGTGATCAGCCACGTCTGTAATGAATGCGCTCATATTAGGTATGTATGTGGCCAAAGCGTGCGCCAGCGGACGGCCGTGGTGCCTTGACGATTATATTTTTCCCTAGGAGTGAGGCGACGCATTGTTTTATTCATGTTTATGATCTAGTTAAGGTTTTTTAGTGTGAAACACTTCTTTGTTTACAGGCTATGTTTGAAAATCCTGAATTCGAAGTTAATAAGGAAGCAGATGAATATAGGTTGCTTAATCCAGTGCTATCTAGACTGAGCAAATCTGCAACTAAATCTGAGAGGAGTCATACGGAAGAGGAAAATGTAGCGGTAAATATTATGTATAGAATCACATATATCTTATAAAATTCGATGACCTTTGATCTATTTACAGTGCGTGTATTTTGTTTGTTTAGACTGAAGAAAGTGATTCGGACCGTGAATTGTACGAATCCAGTGAAGATAGTTCGGGTGACGATCGAGCGTGGACGAAAGAAGTTAAGAAACAACATAAAATAATACGAAAGAAGCAGCAAGAAGATGAGACAATGAACGAAGACAAAGAGGATAACATCAGTAAATATTCAAATGTGACAAATATTAAGAGTGTTGTGCGCGTAAGTAAAAGTAGCCTGGGGGAGCGGCTGGAGCGAGAGGGCGCTGCGGCGGTGACGGGCGTGGGCGGCAACAAGGAGTTGAAGTTCGCCATGAGAGGGAAGAAGAACGATTCAGACAATAAAAAAAAAATGAAGAAACATTACGAAGAAAGGAAGAATATAGTTCGGCGAACTGGGTTTCTAACCAAAAAAAAACTATTCAGAGTTACATAGTTATATAATAAACAATCATTTACTGTTCTAAGAGTTTTTTTTTAATCTATAATTTATTTTTTAGTTTAATATAGTTTTTAAGCTGATGATTTATTAAGTTATTTGTTTATCTACGCATTCGATAGAGTAGACTATGGTTCTCAAGTCGAGTATCCTGAGGAAAAATCGTTAATCCCGATCATTTAGATGAAGACATTGAAACAAAGTTATTAAAAACGCGTATTGTTATCGGTTCTTGATATAAATATTATAATAATTACCTACCCATTTATCATTCCACTGTTCGAATATCGGTCATCTCTCTTATTGAGAAGGTTGAGGCCGTAGTCTGCTACGCTGACGAAGTGCGGATTGGCAAACTTCACACGCCTTAGGATTTTTCTTTCTTAGAAATTAGTGTGAAGGTTTCCTTCTGATGTTTTCCTCCACCATTAGCAAGTGATATTTAAATTAAAAAGTGAGAGGCTGAATTCTTAACCACTAGGCAATCGCTGCTTATCGGTTCTTCATAATTGTTCAAAATTTTCAATTACTCTGTCAGTTCAAAGTGGGTAAAAACCGAGTTCAAAGATTACGTTACATACCCAGATACGTACATACATACATACATACAGTTCAAGCCAATAAAAACCTCTTAACATATATATAAGATATATGCGAGTAAATGATTTTAATATTAAGTATAGGTAATTCCATTGTGTGGAAAACGAATTGTAGTGAATATTATAATTTTTGCGGAATATTGTTTTTGCTTAAATCAGATAAAAAATGTAATTTTTATGAGTGGGGAAGTTTCATCACATACCACATTTATTACTAATTGTCGATTTTAAATCACTTTTTCTGTCAATAGGTCGTTTCTCTTGTACTTTATTTTTCACATTCTAATCCATTATAAGATCAATTGTCTAATTATACTTTTCGCTAAATTAAATTCAGTGGTTGGTTTATAACAAAGCATTTATATAGAAAAACAAAGATTGCGCATAAAAACAATTTTTCTTGGTGTATTATCGTTGCAATGAGGTTATCAGAGTGCAGCATTCATAAAGCACCGTCGGTCTT
This sequence comes from Parelbella ahira ahira, assembly GCA_018244795.1. Lineage (NCBI taxonomy): Eukaryota > Metazoa > Arthropoda > Insecta > Lepidoptera > Hesperiidae > Parelbella > Parelbella ahira. Next base: position 6,976 of record DWME01009104.1, read on the forward strand.
CGATTTCAATATAATTGGCCAAGTGGTCATTCCTCTCCAACAAACAAGTACTTTATAAAAATTATGTACCTATATATTTATCACAGAGTATCCGATACGCAGCGAAATTTAATCCCGCGTTAGCACAGTCGTGATTTCGATAGGTTTTGTAACTTAACTGGTGGATATATCCATACATCATTATTGTTTAAAGTTATTAAACTGGATTACTTGCTACCTACTACAGAATACAGAAAAGAAAGGCTTCGCACATTTGCCTTATTTGGATATTGGGATAATAGTGCCAAATGTTGCTTATCTCTGTAAAACAGTCCGTTTCAATTATCAACGAGCAATTACAACATACATTAAACTACAGTTCATTGCTTTTTACTCTCGATGTTGTTGTCACAATATTAACTGGAATGTACTGTGGGTACTTATTAAATTATGACATACCTTTCGTGATATTAAACAAATACCAGCGTCAATAGTATTAATAAACTGAAATTTTTTGAAGAAAATGCAAAACGACATTGGTTCTTACGGCAGTGGTGAGTAAATAAATCTAAGCTCTTCGACAAATACGTTCGCAGCTCCCCTGTAGCCGTCCGTATTAAAGATATACGCAAAACTAATAACTAAGTACTTATCGGTTTGTGTAATATTTATAATGACATTTAATGTGTAGATATCGGCAATAAAGTGGATAATGTGAATTTTTTAAATGGTTGCGAAGCTAGTGATCTACTGGATAGCCATGTACTGGGCAACGACAAGCTGGGCGTGCCAGCTATGGACAGATCTACCAGGTCCAGCCTGGACGCGCACAGCGTCGACGTGAGTTCATCGTTTTAACATTACCTACGTTTTATCATTAACGTGCTATTGGGTAGACAAATTTTGAACATTAATTTATTTCGTAAAATATTGTGACAACATCGTATTCCTTTCGAGTTTATAAGTTCCTGTTGCCGAATAATGTCCTTGAATTTTCAGATCGGAGAAATTACAGAATCTCCAGACACAGAATACATGAGCACCTCAGCAATATTACACTATTGCAAATCTAAGGTGATCGATGTTGCGACTGAATCTTTGCTATTATATTTAAAAGAATTTTGAAGTACCTACAGTAATATTTTCGGTTTTCAGATATTACTTCCATATCTTAAACTATTAACAATAATGGGTCTGCGACCAGTCGTGGATCCGTCCAACTCCTCCAAATATGCCATTTGCTTTTCTCACTATCATACTGCGCAGGTAGCAGTGTTGATGTTTTTAGGATATGTTTTACAGTACATGGCTTGTTTCAGGTACGCCACTCATATTTTTATATTAATTAAGAGGAACATTAAGTTTTTCATGTAGCGTACTTTTGATGCAGAACTAAAACGCTAGGGAGACTATCAAAATTTAGCCTAATTGTAAAAACAATACTTGTATTATAATTTGCAGGCGAGACAGAGGGTTCTGTTACAAATTAGTACCACTTGCTTTGACATCTTCCTTAGAATATGACAATTACAAGCAAGTGTGTTACGGCAACGTTACGTTCACGTACATCGGTCCCAGCGTGTTGCACTTCACGGGCTTTCTGTACGCGCTGTACTTATTTAGAATATCAGACAACGAACAGCTGCAAAACCTTATGGAAAGGGTAAGACACATGAACCTATATAACCAACTTAAACCATGACGCGCAAGGGAGTAGCTTTAGGGGCACACATGGCTCATGTGCTTAAACTTTGATCCCGAGCTTGAAAAAGTTTTTATAACTTGGTGCTCTTTCGTTTACATATATTTCAAAAGGATTTTTTTTCGTGGCACTATAATTAATATCTAATGAATTATCATAATGTTCAAGGTGTTCCTGCTGTCGTCGCACGCCCCGCAAGGCGCACCTACCGCCAAGCCCAAGCGCCTGCTCCGCCTATTGTGGCTCTTTATCATACTTAGTATAGTATGGATGTGTATTTCATTATTGTCCGTCAATCTGATGCTAGCTCAGGGAACCATAATGTTCCGCTGGATGGAGTCAAGGTAATAAATTATCTATTCTACTAGTGACTTCTTGAATTTTCAAAAATACCTAACAGATCTACAAAATTTTAATTTTGCAGCTCAGCCGATGTAAGGCTCGGATTGAAGATTCTTCTTATAATATGTACCCTAATCCACGACATGGTGCAGGCGACCGTGATCACTAGCTACTGTCTGCAAGCGCAACTCCTGCAAGCTCACCTCATGTTTCTGAAGGAGCGCCTACTCAACAGAACCATTACACCTTTGAATTGGATGAGGGTGCGTATATAAATTATTGATTGAATTTGTAAATAATGCTGATTAGAAAAGTTACAGTTAGCAGCCAGCACAAGGTATTAAACATCGCCGTCATCTTCGACTCTTTTATTATTTCACCCTCCCTCATTAGATCTCGATCTGAGAATGAACGGGGTAAGGCCTCAAACGATCAATTTACAATAAAAATTGATAGATATACCTACAGCTGGCAAGACCATAAGATACTATTCTACTATACATTTTGCTGCCTAGGAAATTGCTGAATTTAAAAAGCTGCTGAAATATCTCAACGATGATTTGGCCCCGGCCGTCTGTCTGTTCACGATCGTGAACGTCTCGTGGGCGGTCTCCGGAATCATGTGGCTGCTGAATCTAGACCGCGTGGACACGGAGACGGAGCCGTTAGTCGGAATCGGCGTCCTGAACCAGCTGCTGTGGATCTCGGCAGCCGTGGTGCCGTTCGTACAGGTGGGTAGGTGTCATTAGCGCGTGGGAGTGTGTAAGAGCGGAGATGAGGTGGCGGTGCGTGCGCAGGCGGCGCGGGTGTCGCGCGAGGGCGGGCGCGCGCGCAGCGTGGGGCACGCGCTGAGCGCGCGGCCCTTCCTGCACCAGGACACGCCGCGCGAGGACGTGGCGGCCGTGCTGGCCTACGCGGCGGCGCTGCGCCTGCGCGCGCGCCTCTGCCGCTGCCCCGTCGCCGCCGCGCACCTGTGCCTGCTGCTGGCGCTCGCGCTCGTCGCGCTCTTCGCGCTCGCCATGTGCCACTACTTACAATGATGGCGGGCTTCGTTTCTTGTACTTTCGATTGAATAGTTTGTTATTAAATAAAAGGCATTAAATCGCATCTATCCGTTTATTTCCACGCAATATTCGACACTAGTGACATTACATTCTGACATACGTTGGCACCATTTTTGTGGCGACGTATATATGTACATCTACGTTCCTCGTATGTCCCGGAAACTAAACACCGATTTCTATTTGTTTGTAAATGTTTCCTACTTAAAATAACAGATTTAGTTTGTTACATGGGACGTCTACGATGATGGTTAAATGTTTAAAATACAATAACACTAATAATGCTGCCCTTGCCTCAAACGAAGTCAATACTTGACATCTTCGCATTAGTGAAACAATACAGATATCAAACGATACTTACTTACACTACTATAATATAAAATGTACATATGTAACTAAGCCGAGCGTTTATTACGATATTTTGGGGTATCGATACCCCAAAATATCGTTACATAGCTGTTTTTACCTCGTGGATCACGATCTCGTAATATTGGAATTTTATTTACTATAATATTTTAAATTAAAAATTATGTAAGTACATAAAAATGACTAAGAATAAAGAAAGGTTCTAATGAGATTTTTTTGTTTATAAAGTAGGCATCCAAATTTGTCGATATCATAATCATTAGCCTAAGTCCACTGCTGGCTCTCTTGAGGGGCTTAGGCCATAATTCCCATGCTGGGCCTATGGATTTTTCGATCGCAGAGTACGGTTTCTCGCATTTCGACGTCGCTGCCGTTTGCGGCGAAGGCATGTAGCTGTGCCTAGGCAGGCCTCACCGTACTGCGATCTGCCAGCGCCGGGCTGGATCGCCTGCCAAGACGACCCGGGAGGTGTTCCGGCATGGCGTCGAGAGAATTATTAATTCTCCTTACCGACAGGCATAAAATCTTCATACATCTCTCGTCCACTCTAAACCGTACGTAGCGGACGATCAACACAATGTTTCGTTACCCTGCCCCCCTTCGGGCGCAGACTATCTAAGTGTCACGAACGAATCTGCCGGTGTGCGAGGTGAATGAAGAACAGTGCCGTTGTAGTGTGGCGGTGCGAGTGCGCCGGTGGGCGGGCGCTATTCCGCGGCGGCGAGGCG
>DWME01009105.1:0-11151 GCA_018244795.1 Parelbella ahira ahira
TCGTTTTATAGATATTGACATTTTTTCAATCATTCAGATTTACAAATCTGATATATGAAACTTAACTTTAATATTTAATTATTTGTCGTTTATTGTTGTTGATACTGAGGGAACTTAAATGTCAAAAGGCATTTTCTACCAGTCAGTCCAGACGAATTAGAATTCAGAATTAGTCATATGTACGTCAGATGTTTACATAGAAACCTTTTCAAGTACCAAGCTTTTGTTGCTCTTAATTGAAAGAACTAATCCCAGGTAAGGGCTGTGACGAAACAATGGTTAATTAGAGACTTTATGAAATAAAAATCTTTTTCTTTGTAAATTACCTATGTACGTTTCAGTGTTAATGTTTGTTTACTTAAAATATGTTTTTGTTAAAACAACAACAAAATAATAAGGATGGAATATTAAAAAAAAAATACTTGTACTTTATTTTGGTATTTCATCAACATGATCATTGTTTTTCAGTCTACTGTATCTCTCAAAATAAGAGATACCTCTCCAATAGGATGCCACTGAGATTAATCTCCAGCTCTTCCTATCCGACAAACGTGTCTGTTTTGTTTGTCAGTCAAAGGTTAGCTTCAAAGCCTTTACTGTAAATTCCGTGTGGTTTCGGAAACATAACTTTATTAACATGCGGTACCGAGATAGCCAGCCCGCATTCTACACAGGTCACTGACTATATGTTCGACAATGTAGTCGATATTTTGATAACATTATCTGTATTATCATCAGACGTACAGTTCTTTCCAAGAAATAGCCAAGACTCTTTCGTTGTTTTTGATTATATCATTTTTGATTGTGATATCAATTTTCTCACCGCTATTTTATGGAACGTAAATATAGCTAGCCAACCGTGGGAACACTACACTCATCTACTAATCCCTTCGGGGAACTATAAATTTGGTTATCATTTTTGAATTTGATTAATGAAAAATCGTACCAAATCGAATAATTCTTTTTCATTTTGTACTGCACCCTGTCTTTACGATTTCATTTGTCGTTGTATTTGACAGTTCCGGAACGCGGGTACTATCCCACGTCGCTCAGGAGTCTATCGATCTTCGTCGGACACTGCGTCGAATATACATTCATCGGGATAAATGTAACATCATTAGGCGACAGCATCACTTACACTTAAGTAGTGCAGAAGATTACATGAATCATACACCTGTTAGGATAGATTGTTCTGAAATTATGAACAGACACAAAATATTCCTTCATATTAAGACTCGAAGAAAAATAAACTTCGCATTCCATTTTTGTGTCTAATTAGCAAATTAACTTGTTTCCATGTTACTCGCAAAAGTTATGCTAATTGCTTATCTAACAACAGATTAAGGTACATTTGAAGGGATGAAAAATTAAAATATGCCACCAAAACCATAAACAGAACAAAAAACACTTTGAGGCGGATTGATAGAAGCTCCTTTATTGATACAAATAACTTCCCACACAAGGAGCAAAGTTCAAATGATGTTACGAAAGAGGTTAAATATAATAGAAAGCAAGCCAACTTTTCACGCGAGACTGTTATTATGCATTTTATTAACGTTGTTGTGAACATGATTGATGATATCTTCACTTTGCTCGGTGAGTGTAAAAGTCAGAAAATGTCGTGTTGCAAAATACTAACAGTGACAGCTAACGTATCTTCACGCTTGTTTGCAAATTCGCCGTCATTTTTGCTGACGCATCGAAAATTCAACATAGCAATGACTACGAAGAAATTATATCTTAAAAATAACAGATTCAACGCGATAATTTTTTCACTGCCTTTTGTTATCTTATTTGTTAAAGGTGTATATAGAAAACCGAGGGAATAGTGATATTTTACATAATGAAAAAAGTGCCTACTGAATTGGCTACAAATAATTTTAAGTAATATGCTCTACCGAAGAAAACATCAATTACGTTAGATAATAATAATATGAATACAAGTCTTTTCCGACGGGTAGATTCATTGACCTACTAAAAAACATTGTCTTAAGATTGGCCTTCAGACGAAATAAACGAGAAACGAAACGAAGAAAAGAATCGGTTAATTGGACAAATTTTTGAATTGGGCGGATTTGGGTGGCGAAACGAAAGAGTGGGAGGGGCGCGTTGTTGGCGAGTTTTTTCGACAGGCAGTAATTAATGAACTCATAATTGATGACCTCGATTCTATAGAAACTGCCAAAACGTTTAAGACAATTTTTCAAGTTATTTTTGCTTCTTCATCATCAACCCTTTTATCGTATCACTGAACGACACAGGTCTCCCCAAAATTTTTAATTCTTTCAGATTCAGGAGTTTTTAGTTCTTGTTTGCTGAATTTAATCATTTTCATGTGTTTATTATTACACATGATTATATATGTACCGGCTTAACTCACGTGCGTTTTTCGGCAGTCTTCGCCGCGACCTCGCTGCAAACGGCGGGAGCTCATGAGGAAGGACCTCGTACAAGGCTGAAACTAATCGGGCCATCCCGAAAAACGCACGTGACTTAAGCCGGTACATTGTATATAATCACGTGTATAAATGCTCACGAAACATTTAATATTTCAAATTATTATCGGTAGTATTCAAGGTTGGAAGCTTCGAAGACAGTTACATAAAGCTGACAAATGAGACCGCCTCCACGACGTGCGCTCCCAAATACGGTAGAAAATTACATATGTTCAATGTACTAGCACATTGATTAATAGCTATCTGTCATCCACATGTATAAAATGATAATAGTTTAGCCTTAGCGTTTAATGCTGGATTTATTGAATTTATACATAGTAAATATGTTTAATAAGGTTTTATTACCAATTTCTTTAGGCTGCAAGTAACGAAATTGACAGACAAAATAACAAATCGTTGTATTTACACGGTTAAAGCTGGTGTGTTTAGGGTTAAATATCACTTGCTGTAATGGAAAGTCGACGTCGCGACGATTCTCGCGAAATGTAATCTAATGCGTTTGCAGTTTGTTTTAACCATCGTTGCTTGAGTGGAACACAATGCCCAGCGATGGAAGGATCAAAGGCGCGATGCTAAAAATAATTATAGTGAATGTTAATGAAGTACTACTACTACTACTAGTACTAGTGTTACTTGTAGTACTGCTACCACTCAAAAAACGGTTGCGGTACTTCTGAAATACTTTATTGCCAATATTTTGTTACACACGCTTTACGAATACTATGGAATCATTGCACGGTACAGAATATTTAGTATACTGGCTTTGTAAAGCACGGGATCCCCGATGGTGGCTTCATGAATTATTCAATACCGCGATGAAGGTATTGAAAATACACCATGTATGTATGTACTACAATATCGCAATATTTTTAACGCATTGTTTTTACAACAAAACATATAACGCTTTAACAAATCTCTACTTGTATATAAATTTATCGTTGTCGCCGTCGACATTTTACATTCTAGATAGTTCCACCGTGTAATTTAAACGTTAGTTCAATTTCCATAACAATAAACATCACGCCTGTATTACACCGAAGAGATAGAGAAGTTTAGTAGAGCCAGGTTTCATATGTTATATTATACGTTCCATGAACTAGTAGGTGAATTTATTGCCATACGACAAGTTCACATCTAGACTCGGTGCAACTACTAGGAATTTCAAATTCGAAGCCAACAATACATTGCTCGACTCTAGATCGAACTCAGAACCTCGTGCTCGGCAATCGCTTGCAACTGCTAGCCCAACAAGGCAGGCAGTCTATTTTCATTTGAATATTTTTACATTTTTCTTCTTGATAACACTCTAACCGTTCTTAAGTATATTCACAAAGTCAAAGATAAAACACTCGCTCTTCTTACATACAAAACTCTCGAAACCAATTCAGATGCAAAAAGTTTAATTTGATGTGAGGCTTCAGATGTATGTTCGTCGCTGCCTTATCACAGTCATAATAATAAATCTCTTTTAATTTGATTGCTTATTGTACGTATAATTCAATAGGGAAAAACGCAATATATCTACACAAACCACATATTCTCGAAATAAGTTTCATACGAATTATGTATTTTTTTCATCTACTATAAACTTTATCTAGTCTTAGATCTGTTGAATTTTCTGTTTTCCCCAGAGTTTTACTCACTAACTACTTCAGGCAGTGTGGTTTCCAAAACAAATTTAGTTCCATATTGCTATAACCAGCCAATCCACACTTGACTAGCATGGTACAGTATGGGCTTAATCATTCTCAGGCTGAGAGCAGATCACTCTAACAGTGTAACAATAAAAATGATGATGTAATAAAGAACAAAATTATTATTACATTTTTACCATCACGTCAGATCTATTGTTGGATAGACAGAAAACATCGAAAGCTAAATGTATCCTAGCAGACATGGCGATATTCATGTTTCTCTTCATATTCTCAACTACTTTATTTATACCAACAATATAGTCCAAAGAACATCGTTTAGAAAACCTAGAACATGTCATAACGAAGGAATGTCATACAACCGAAATATGCGTGTAAGACATAGACGAGCGGAAAGCGGTACTAAAGTGAAGCTTGTAGAACTGCGGCAATCACGGCATGAACACGAACGGGGTCAATGTAAGCGACTCGAATCGGATTCCATAAAATCAATCGGGAGGAAGATACGACCCATAGCTAAGTTGCATAGAATACCGCGCGCTGAAGAAAAGCGTAAAAATGATTAAGTAGAAGAAACGTACTGCGAATATTTTAAAATATGAGCGTTGTAAAGTGACCAGAATTCTAATGGGGAGTCAGGAGTGTACAAAATCGACGCGCTTTCGTGAAAAGAGCAATAAATTTATAAGAAGAATAAAGGGTCTGTAAGGGTGAAGATATTTGACAGTCCATGCTCCCTGCTGATCCTGTAATCCTGTTATCCTGGCATGATGGTATAACAATAAAATCACCGAAAGACTGTCGAATAGTCGAGTCAATAAAAATATCAGAAATTATTACTATATTAATCCGTAATGAATGTAAAGATAAAGATATTCGGCACTCGGTGCTCTCTGCAGATCCAGTAACGAACCTGCCGTGTTGGTGGAGTTATAGAATCACCAAAAGAAAGTTGAATAGTAAAGTCAATAAAAAAGTAGCAGAAATAATTACTTTATTAACCTGCTATTTGCTAAATATTTACTTTGCTCATACGTAGTTTCAGTAGTGGCCAGTATACGAATATGGGAAGTGAGGTCCACGTGATGTAAACTCGTTTAGTCACGTGTAAATCTTAATAAGTCACGTTGGGTCTTACGTTTTAATTACATCACGTAATATAGGATCATGCGTATATTTTCGCGAAGCAGTAGGCGGAGAAGTATAGTACACCACTTTTTAACAGTCATATCATACTTTCCATGACCAAATAGGTGGTGAAGATATTGCCATACACCGGGCACAAATCTAGACACCGAGCTACTAATGGGCATTCAAATTTGGAAAGCCTAATGTTACTTTGCCCGATCTGGAGATCGAACCAAAGACATTTTTATTAGCATTCGCGCTTGCAACCACTAGACTAATGCGGCAGTATTTTGTTTTAATGAAACAATAAATCACTTAGTGAAACCACTAATGTTTCTGATCCTTAGTCTGATGGAAATCGTATTGAATTGCAAACAATGAGGCTGGGCTAGACTTATGGAGATATAAATATAAAATGAAATCTCGAGCGGATTTTAGCGAATGGCTCACCTACATTTCCAAGAGAAACCATTGTATTAGATTTTATAGCGTCTTCAACAGAATGCAATCTCGTTCTTTATTTCCTTTTGTAATACTGTAAGTACTTTTTAAGTTAGGTAGGTGGTTTTGAAATATATACGCCTGTATTAATACATTTACGCCTGCATTTCGTTGGAGGGGTAAGCAAAATACGTCTCGTATTGTCAATAGAGAAGTCTTTATCCTGCAGCTCCACAATCAGAATTGCATAAAGTGACGAGGCAGTACTGCCAATCCCTTTCTTTGGCAGTACTGCTTCTGCCCTTTTATCCATCGATACAATACTTTATATAAGAAAAAAAAGTGAATGATTAAAAAGTGACATCTTCAGAAATTTTAATGAAAAATCAATTTATTCTTATCTATTCGGCGTACATAATTAATTTAATTCATTACAAAGTTAATAATGCTAATGATTATAATGTCGACAGATAGTAACTCATTAAATATTTGTTTCAGTTTTGCATAAATACGACATTTATCCTCGGTCTCCCTAATATTTCGCTTTCGATTCGCGCGAAGGCGATGACGCGACTTTGTTGTAAGCCTTTCAGCCATACAACATATCAGTTCTAAAGAATGAAAATATGCATATCATTTATACAAAACACAAGAAATAATTTGCGTATGTTGGTGTATTTTATATAATATCAAATATCCTTACAATAAAGACAGCCTATCTCCCAGAGGTTTATACTTACCACACGATAACACTATTGTACTGATTTAACTAACTCACTTAGCGTTGCCGTTTTCTGAACGAATAAATTGAACAGAACATGTTATTATTGTTAATAACAGCTACAAATTTGTAATATTAAGATATTACCAGGTCAGCCCGGTGGTATGCGAGATGTAGTCTAGAATGTAGCACGCTTACTTAAAATACGCCTATTCGTTCCCACCTTGTACATATTAGTATTGTACTAAACATATAAAGATAAAATTATTCAAATATATTCACATCTTCGACAACAAAATCAGCTAAAAAGCATAGCGGAGCTCAGGGGGAAGAAAATAGCCTGAAATCTGACTAGAGCCAGAATGATTGATTACAAGATATTGATCATTTATACAATATTCATGAACTAGTGATTCACAAAGTTGCGATATCCACATCTTCCGAAATACAGATATATCACTAGCTTTTAATAGATATATATGTATGTACATATGTATATGCTTTTGGCGTGTTTCTCTGTTATGTATATGTATTATGTGTTGTTTCTGTTTATTACTGAGTGTACACATTTTTTGTGTGGTGCATTATACAGAGAAGTAGTAATGGATACAATTAGTTCATTTCTTAGATTGTATAATTTGAATCCTGACAGGTAGCTTGAAGCCGTTGATGGAATGTCTAGCGAATTGGGATGCCCAGTCTGACCTGGACGGCCACGCTTTCTTTTCCCTGGAGATTTTCAATCAAGCGCGTGCATGTGTCAAGTTTCCACTAGTTTAAGCTCATCTAACCATACAGTCGAATTATCTGACCAAATAGTTTTGAATATTTAAACAACGGTATCTATCATTATCCAGCCGCAACCCTCTTTGTATCTTGTTATATATTCTCTACGGATAGATGATGGGTAAATCTTATTTTATTTATAGATATCCATTTACTCTTATATTACTGTAAGTAATTTTGTTTACGTAGGTTTTATCTCTTTAGACATACTCGTATATTTTTGTTACATAAATATTTATAGATTACAATGATGTTGTTAGTATCTACTATTTTCGCTTCTTTTCTGTTTCAAATGAGAAGTACTAACTGTTGTTTTCTAAACATTCCTCCTTTTAGTACCACGTTACACAGGATTATTTCCGATCTGTCTAGATATTTTAATGGTCTTCATTTTAACGTCCAAAATGTTTCAGTTCATTGTCGTAACATTAATACCAGTTTCACTTTTAATTACAAACACATACATGGTATTCCTTTTTAGAGTCTGCTTCATATCCAACTGAAAAGTTTAAAGAGCTCTGAGAAAAGTAAAGTCAAAATTGAATTATAAGTCAGACGTTGAGAATAAAAGCAAGCGCATAAAATATATATCGGCAGGAAATCACAGCAATATAAGGTGTCAAGACGCTTCCACGACGCCATATATATAATTCAATGCAAAATCTTGATCCTTGCAGTGTCTGGAAATTTCTGTGGCTTCTTCGATACGGGAAATCTATCTGCCAAACGTTTTCAATCTTGATGATCTAAATCAATATTTCTTTTCCTCCTATCATATTTTATGCTATGCCAAAATATGAATTACCACAGTTTTTCACACAGTTTTATTGTGCCACCGAGGTACACTATCGTTTAAACCGTTTTCTACTCGAGAAGAGATCAGTTTACTAACGATAAGAGTTGTGTTTAACAACGCCATGGCACCGAAGTTCATTAAATTTAGACATGCTCATATCAAATGCTTATTGTAAGAACGTATTACGATCTACATAAACCAACAGATCGTAGTTTTACCCGACCAGAACAGGACCACAAGCGCAAACATCTGTTAAAGAACTTTTCTGTTAAAAGCGAAAATCAAACGATTGAACTTAAGAAAATATTCCGCTCTATAGATCAGTTTAATTGGCACAATCCGCCCACACTCCATTCCATTCTGGATTCTTAAGCAAATATAAGGAGCCTTTACGTTTTCCTTGCAAGACGCTATCGTATCAAGTAACAACTAACGCAATGTCCTCTATTTCCTATAATAGCTAGTTAGCTCATCGGTAATTGTTATTGACAGTCGAAGTGTAGAGATACATTGATTCATTTGTAAAACTTGACGTCCCGAGAGTTTTCTATTGAACAATATTTGGAGAGGGTAATGTCCAAAAGAAATAAAATGCCCGCGCTTTTATATGAACCTAATATTAGCGATAGAAACTTTGTCGAAAGCGCGCAGGTCAAAGTTTTTAGTGACTAACATTTTAGTACACTATAGCTAAAATGTTAGTACAATGATAAGGTCGATGTCATTGGCATGTCACCGTGTGATTACAAAAGCAATGAAAGTGAAACTTGATGCTATTAAAAGTTTCGTAACAAACAAATTAATTTAAACTTTTAACAGAAGTTTTCTTACTGTTTTAAATTCTGCTTATACTTTATACATATTATCATCACTATTATCAACAACCATCAACATTAAGACCTGTTCGTTCCCTTAAGATGTATTTCATCATCATTACAAAAAACTGTAATTCATTTTAAAGGCAATCACTTTTGCAAAAAAAAATGCGCAACAGAATATGAATCCAGGATCCCTAGAGTGGTGCACTGAATTTTAAACCACTACTCCTGCATAAAATAATCGACCCACTTATTATCCACTGTTGGAACGTGGGTCTTCTCTCATAATGAGAGGGTTAAGGAGCGTTAAAGAGAGGATTAATGCTAAAGTCTGCCACGCTGGTCCATTGCGGGTTGGTAGATTTCAAACAACTTAAATTTTTCTTTATAAATTCTAAGGTATGCAAATTTTCTCACTATGTTTTCCTTCATCGTTAGTCAGTGATATTTAAACTTAAAACGCACTTTTGTAAAGAGGTGCGTGCCATGGATTTAAACCCAGCACCTCCGGAGTGAGAGGCTGAATTCTCAACCTCTATGCTGTCACTGCTTAGATGCTGCTTAGACAGCAGAGGTGCATTTAAATCTCCGTATCCGTACACAATATGACTGCTATATTTTCACTTTTCGAAAATGCAAAACGCCTGTGTGGCATTCGTAATGAAGTCGCTTAGGAAAGACGTTAATTGGTTTGTGCGCGTTTTTGTGTGTTGCGCGGAATTGTGTCACTGTGACATTGTCATGTATGTCACGTCCAATACTGATATGCGCCATACATGAACAATACTTGCATACAAACACCTATATCCCTTCAGATCTTTCATTTCAATGTATTTTGTTTATTTTAAAAACAACATTACCGAAGCAATCATTGCATATTGCTTTCGTCGTAGTGAAGCAGAAGGCTATAGTTTAATTAGTTTAGTTCATCATCATCATCATCATCATCATCAGTCTACTCTCGTCCACTGCTGGACATAGGCCTCACCAATAGTTAGTAGTTAGTTAGTTTAATTAGTTTAGTTCAATAGACTTAATAGGATAGAAAACTTTTAAATAACAGTTTGCGTGAAAGATATTTGCGCCGACTCTTGTCCTACAAATATAATACTAAAAAAGCTATCGAATATTGAAAATGGTATTTACACTGTAAGTATTTGAGCAGGATAATCTTCTTATCCTCCATTGCTCCAAGAGATTAGCAATTTTTTGTCTTATTATTTATTTCATCTACGCCCACTTTAAGAATCGATAATTGCCTAGCACCCCCGAAAGGTCTAGAGTTTACCCTTTACCGCCTACGAGGGGTCGTTATAGCCCAAATAAAAAAAGCTGGGTTAGATCAGGGAAAACAAAACAAATAAATTTCCTGACAACTTTTTTCCAAAGAACAAGCACAGGAGATGTGTTTAACGCAAATACTTCCGTCCTTTACAGTTGTAACAACATTCCCGAATGTTCAAAGTGTTGTCCAGTAACTTTAAGGACACGACCCTCATTAGGGATCGCCGAGAAACGCGTTCTCAACATCATAACGCTATCAAATTGTTAGGATCCTCGATGCGCCGCAAAGTAAGTAAGGACTAAGGGAAATTATTTTGAACGTTTTGTAATGGATATTTTAATAGCTACTGTCTTAACCATGCTGAATATATATAGCCGCTGGCCCGGATTTCGTCTGGGTAGAACAATTATGTATTAGTAGTATGTTTAAAGTGTAAAGGGCAAATATGTTCTAAATTAAACGCTTAGGATAGTAATCTTTATCATATCAAGGTTTCGAAGAAACCTGACTTCCCTATCTGCCAGTATGTGACCTATTTTTTTTATTTGTCTATTAATTTCCTACGACTCACAAAACAGAACACAATCATTGTGTATTACATCATATTATACAACACTTCAAAGATGTAGATTATATTAGAGAGTATTACAGAAATGTTTTTGTCATTTTGTCAGAAAGAATTTTTTTGTCTAGGTATGGAAATTTAATCCCCCTCGACACTTGAGTCTATCAACTTGTCTTGTCCTTTTTTGGGGCCTTAAAAAAGAAAATTTCAAGCCGTGTGAAGTCTGCCAACCCGCGTTTGGCCAGCGTGGCAGACTATGACATTACCCCTCTCAATATGAGAGAAGACCCGTATTCCAAAAGTGGAATGATAAAGGGGTCGATTTTTTTTTTATAGGTAGGTATATATTTCTGCCTATTTGAACAATAGAAGCATGACCTGACTTATTTATAATACTAGTGGCCCAGTAGTGATCGAAATTCGATCGTCAATCACAAAAAAAAGTTCGAGCGTTGTCTATGTTCTAATGCCAAAGACTACGCTTATATAAATCTTTACTCTGT
>DWME01009106.1:0-11150 GCA_018244795.1 Parelbella ahira ahira
CCCGCCTCATAGAAAGCGGTTGTATCATCAACGCTGTTATCGTTTATTTAAAAAATGGTGGTAATAATGATTGTGATCGTCATGATGGCGATGACGGTGATGACGGTGATGATGGTGATGATGGTGATGATGGTGATGACGATGATAACGCCGATGATGTAGCTAACAATGATGGTAACGATGGTTTGTAAGCTATAAACATCAACATAAAGAGTTGTTACGTCTGATTCAAAATAATTTGATTGCGCTGTACGCAATTAAGGTGGGACATATACTTCAACGAAAACGACATTACGCCGGGATAAATTCAACGGAAATATTTTACCACAACGCATAACATGATCTTTGTGCTTCCTAATAACAACTTTTTATGGGAATTTTCCTTTTTTGGGATCTTAGCCAAACTACTAATTTCGTGTTAGAAACCAATCCTGAAATTTGTCCACGACTGAAGACCTTGACGAAAAATAAATGGGCTGTTTATAATGGACTTAGTATAAGGAAACGTGGATTAAGTTTCTGCACTTTTTATGTAGGTAAGAACTTATTTCTATCAGCCAAACATAAGGCGATAGCAAGCATAAATTAATTGGCAAATATAGTTTGACAACAAAAAATTTTGGAATGAAAGGGTGGTTAAAAAATAAAATGTAGCCATTCTGTTTCGTTCCATACTGTTCCATATCCTTTGTGTATCATGAACGAGGCTCATATAAAATTTGAAACCGGATATTGCACAGGAGATTGGAAGCGCTTATAGGATATACGCGTTTTATCTACTGGGATTTTTGTACTAGAATATTTTATAAGGTGAATGTTGCGGGTGTTCGTGGCATGTGTATTGTTGATGTAATGCGTTACGTCGCTTACATGAAGCTGTAAGGCAAATAATTTGTAAAGTAAAATTTCTTTGTCTTTAGTGGTTTCTAAACCTTAAGCAATTGATTACTAATGCGACATTTTCGAAAGCATATCTGAACTTTGTATATCACTGGCTCCGAAAATTTATGGGCTGATATAAAATTCCCAACTAAAAATTCACAATTCATTTGCACTAAAACTTCTTTTCAGGATTTTTAATTTTTTTTATTAGGTACTTACATTAAAAACATTACATATTTTTAGTATAATACTAAATTCTTACTTATTATTCATTAGAATAGAATGTGGTAGATTAAAGTTAGTGATTACAACTGTGAAAAAAACCATACCGCGTCTATTTTGCTTCCCATTTTCGTCTTCAGGGGTAGTAATAGCTGGATTATTTTTATTATAATATTGTTGTCAGTATGGTACTTTGTTGCATAAAAACAAATGTTTAATTAATTAGAACACAAGTTAAGGAATCGAAATTGTTGAATATTTTCAAAATTTTTTGAACAATAACCCTACTAGATTTTTTTTTATGTGTAGATCAATATCAACGCTGATTGCTGCAATAGATAATAACATATTTTGTTCGAATTTTTGGAGTTCTAATAATTTATGTCTACAAAATTGTATCTGTTCCTATCTTTGTCATACCATAAGCAAAAATATTCAGTGCTATCGTTGAGCGAAGACATTTGTACCCTAGGAATTTGTGATATATAAAAATTGTTTAGATACTTACAAGAAGCGAGCTTGATCACATTTTTATTATATTTAACGGTAACTTGATAGAAAAGTTAAGTGCCTGACAAACTTAGAATATACTTTAAGAAAACTTTGCATCGCTCCACTTTCTGAAAGTGAACTAATTTCCCAGAACGGTCCTAAAAACAAAGAATTTGTCTTCCATACGAGAATTTTGCTCTCTTATAGAAACGTTTCATTAAAAGTTTTATCTACATCCACTGATGCTATAAGCATCATTATGAATATTTTTCTACTTTTGTTCCCTAACGTACCTACTTAGTTATATTCAATGAAAGTTTTCTTAATAATTTCATAGAATTATTTATAATTGAGGCTAAAATGTATTTGTCAATGATTGTTGAATGAAGAAAAGAATTAATTTGTGTTATATTCTTTATTATTAATAATACTTTTCACATATTAAATCTAAAATTACAAATTTTTAAAATATGAATCGCAACAGTTCTTACTGAACACGATCATAATAATATGCATTATCATCTTTCAATTGCGCAAAATAAGACAAAGTCCCGCACAAAGTCTCACTCACATTTTTCAGGTAACAGGTGTAAGATCAATGTAGATTATCTTTCACTTTAGACAACATACAAATTAAGTAAAACATTCACATGTCAGAACAATAATAAGTAAATTAACTACATACTTATATTTGACATGAATAACTGTTACTTTGATATATTACTATTCTAGCGTCTTAACAACTATTTATTCATCACATGTGGCTTAACTGAACTCAATTTTTCTTGTATTAAAGACGGTATTTTACAAATATAATTTATGCTAGGTATACTTATGTACTATAATATAGGGCTTAAGATAGTGTAGCAATATAAGTCATGTAACATAACACTTTACGAAGATTCAACAAATCCAAAAGCTCTGATCCTGCTGAGACCACCGTCTGGTGATATTGTCACGCGGACGTGGGAGATCAGATCTGAGTCACAGAGGTGCCAATGCTCATTGTTAGCTGTGAGCTGAAAAATATTTAAAACATTTAATTAACATTAGTCAAAATTTATTGATAATTTAAATATAGGTCTGAAAGTTCAGAAAAAAATAGATTCTGAATTTATAAATTACAGAAGAATGCTCTAATATTTATCAAGGCAATACGGCCTTTTAATTTTGACACGACTCAAAGAAACTTGTCTAAATCATGAGATATTTCGGTGATGAAAGGTATAAAATAAAATATATCGTAATATTTAAAGGTACGTAAGTCTTTAAACACTTGGTAACAACTATATATTGGTTGAAATAAAATATTTAGTATCAATATTTACCTTACTAGGCTTCAAAATGTTCTTCCAAGCAGATGGTTTTGGTTCCGACCACTCAACAAGGTCCAGATATGCACCTTCAATTTTGATGGAATCTGGGAAGTTTCCCTTGAAATGTGTTGTGTCCACGCACAATTCTTTGATGAACCCGCAAAAGCCCAGTTTGAATACTGCCCATTCTTCACCTGTTGAAAACGGGACTGTTTGAGAATGTTACTAATCGCCTGATAATTAACGTTGCTTACAAAATAATTGCTAGCATTTGTTAGAATTTAGTTCTCCTACGTTATACCTTAATAATTTCGGATCCAATCTTACCTGGCACTTTCAAAGTTCCGTCATCATTGGCTTCAATAACTTCCGGCCTGTCCAACCGTCTGGCTGTCTCCCAACCGTCTGCCATGGTGAGACTCTTGCCAGGTTTAATAATATTTCTTGGATGACCGTAATGCGCGTTCGAATATGCTGCAAAATTGAAATTAACCACTTAATCATTTCTCATCATTCATAAATAAAGAACTTAATTTCTACTTTTTTCTTACAAAACCCAGAATACTATATATGTTACACTGGAAAACCCTTACAAAGTAAAAATAAAATAATAAATCATATACTTTGTTTCTTGTAACAAAAATTTCAAATCGAGAATGCGGCATTAAAATCCGCTACTTTATATCATTCTTTTCATTCCAGCGAAGGTTAGCAGAATTGGATTCCGCGGAGGGATTCCAGCAGTTTAACGATGATTACTTTCAGGCGCACCTATTCCGTGGTACATATTATATAGATCTGAATGTATAAGCGTTATCGTGACAAAGGAGCGTCTCGGCGTGCTCCGGCTTGCAAAATTGCAGCCATTCGTTTGGATCGTCTTGAGATAGAATTTGTAAAAGCGATACTATTAGTCCACACAGCTTCCAGACTGAGGCTCGCGGTTAGAAACAGGAAGATAAAAGTTTAAAGTGCAAAACGGAATATTGAACGAGAGAACTTGCACGTTGGAGGTGGCTGGATTCTGTATAGATATTACTATATGGATACTACACAAGTTTCTTGCTGCCTTTTACAAATGTTTTAAATTGCAGTATCCATTAAATATTAATTTTTTTCACGTTATGATCGGAATAAATTTACTTGTTGCTTACTTTTGTATTTTTCGATTTAATAAGTTTACGAAAGTGAATAAGTTTTTAAAAATTTGAAGTTGCATACTAACCTTGACAAGTGGCACCATTGAGCAAAGACAACAGATCGATAATTTCGTCACAATTTGGTATTTCAGGTCTCGCTTCTCCGAAAACTCGAAGTCTTGCAATACCTCCATCAGGGTATATGTTCACCCTTATATGTGTCCACGCTTCATCGCTTAGTACCTGTAGATAAATTAATACGAGTTGTTAAACTATGTTTTTGTCAGCTTTGTTGAATAATATACATTTTTTGAATAATTTTACATCCCTATGTATTAATTATTCTCAATTAACTGCGAGTTTCCGTCTAACATAGAAATTCCATTAAAAAGATAATTATTTTAAGATTCTAATAAAGACTTAATTTATGTGCATGTTAAAATAATTAATAACACTACGCGTAGACTATTATCTGACTAATTTCTTTTGCGATTATGTAAGGTCACAGTTCTAAATTTAGATGTGTAGATGCGTTTACCAAAACAAACACATTTATCATTAACTTTACCTTCATTGTCTACACTTCTTGTAAGTTTAACTATTCTCTTTTTGATACTACTCGTAGTTTTTATTCACCTGTGATATTATTTATTTAAAAGACAAAATAAGTATCATATTCTCTATCTAAATGTCAGATTTTTGGGTAAGTGGTTATAATAGGAGCAGTGATAGTAACCAGGTGAGTCGGAGCTAACTATCCAGAGTGCAAAACATCTATTTTACCTTCTGAAAGTTGAGTCTTGTCTCTTGATAGCCTGGCCGTAGCGCGGTAATGGGCACTATCTCCTCCCATTTGTCTGACTTAAGCCGCTCCATCTGTACCAAGTCACATTCAGCGCACGCCGACCCCATTCGCGTGTCCCTTCCGGGTATTAGTGCCTCTTCTGTAATTATAATTATTATTCCTACATGAAGAACTACAATTACGATACCATTTCGTTAAATATCTTTAGCACTCTTAGCTTTCGAAAAAATCTCCAGTAAATAATATTGTAAAATTAATGTCCCTCACAACATGAATCTTTTTGACAAATATCTATGTACTAACATACACATTTTTTCAGGAATTTTACCAGAAATACCAGAAATTTTACCAGGAATTTCAAATCACAATTAAAGTACAGTCCATTATAAACGCCATTCATTTGTTAAAATACTATAGATACTCAAATAGATATCTGGGGCGAATTGGCTTGCTGTATCAAAGTACCCTTATACATTATTGATGTGTAGATAAGAGGGGTCCAGATGGAACTGAACCTTTGATATGAAGACAATGTATTGAAAGAAAACAGTCTTTGATGTGTGTTGCTTTCTGAAGCGAATTTGTGAAAGCGATTCAGTGTTGTTTCGTTGGGAGCAGTTCAGATCTTATTTACCTACTTTACTGTTTCTCTTCTTATTTTATAAGTTGGTTTTAGTCCTTTCTTTAGAGAACATTGTTTACAATTTTATTAAAGTTATCGTGCTGAATCAAGTTTTGAAATTTATAATTTCTTGTTAAACTCAGAAAGTACTACTAAAATTAGAAATGTGGGGTTAACATTTTAAAAATTTTGTCGATAAATGAAAATCGGTCATATGGTTGTTTACTTTTTCAGGGAACGAGTTTATCCCAAAAACTAAAAACGAAAATGTAAAGTTGTAAATTCAAAAATTTCAAAAAAACACCAACCTTCGGGTGTCAGCCTCGCAGCTTGTATGGAATATTTTGGCGCATAGTTTCCGGTAAAAAATGCCGTGTCGACCAACAAGCCTGAAATAATAATTATTTATTAAAGTTTTGTGAATTTTAAGTTAAGACATGAATTATAAATGTTTATCATCTATTGTTTTGGTTTCAATAAACGTAACAAATTATATATAGGTATATGTATATTCGGTATTTTTTCACCTTGGTCTTATTTTAAAATACTAATTATTACTCTAATGAACTTGTAATTCTCACCTTGTATAACACACTTGGTGGCCAACTTCAATATACACCAATCGTGTCCAGCGATTCTCTTCCTCCTGGTCTCCCAGCCATCCATCCACTTGCCGAACTCAGTGTATTTATCGGCATCGAAAACCGGTTCCGCATCAGATATCATATTCTCACAAGTCGCAAAGAAGTCATCAGTAGCGAATAACACTTTGCCTCCAGCCTAAAATATTATTATCATATTTTAGTAATTCAATGTCATGATTATTTCAAGGTTCGAGCCTTTGTTTATATTTTTATTAATAAACATTGCAAGTTCACGTACAATACTGGAGCTACTCTATATTAATTAACCAATTACAAGAAAAACAATTTACACTAAATAGTATCCATGTGTCGGGTAAAATAATAGAATCTTCATTTAAAAATGGGAACTCCTTACTTAGATACGAGTATGTATCTGATGTTGAAAGGCCAAGATGCTTCTCGTCTTCCTGTATTTCTAACTACCACACCATTCGGACCGAAAGCCATAAATGTAGTATTATATGCCCTAATATTACAAAGACATGCGATTGGAGACTGGATTGTTTTTAAAGCTGCCTTGAGTTGATGCAAGTGTTGGTGAACTTTAACTACTTCCAGAAGGAAATTGATTGAATGTTGCCATAACCTCCCATACAATACCATAACTCAGTATTATATCGTTTTTAGTGTGAACGTAACTTATCATTTGAGTCAATTATATACTGAACTTTAGGGCCCCAACCCATGGAATGATGTGATAAGAATTGATATGAATTTTATTACAACAGACAATTCTGTTGCATATCGAAATTTTCTAGAAGCACTTCGATTAAAATTTGCATTTCGGAAAAATGTAAACATCTTTAAAGTTAATTTAATGCACTGAAACATTAATATGTGCGATAAATGTGACACGTGTCCCCAATTAATTTATTTCATTATCAATGTCAATGATGATAGTGCATTCATGCATGCATGATGATAAAATGCATCATTGATACCAAATGTCAGAGGCTACAGTAAATTCGAATGAAACGTAGATAAATAGCAATTTTTAGGTATTAAATATATAGGATTGTGTTTGACATTAAAGTAACCTTAAATGGCATATTTAAAAACAATTTTGTATAGGTACCTAATATTCTCGAAGAAGCTATGATATTCTAAATGTATAACTATCCTATAAATATGTTAATAGTTATAATTTGATGGCAATACTCGATAATATAATACAATAAAACACCTATTATCTATAAGTATGTATTACCTAATGGTCTTTTTACAAGTCCAAACTCAAGCTTTGTTGCAACTTGCAATAGGTTTTAGTAATTATTGGTGAGATTTCTTCTTGCTATTTGGATAACTTCTTCGTACAATAAATACAATTATCACTAAAGAAGACAAAAAAAAATTAAAAACAAAAGAATACTTACACTGGTACTCGCCAGCTCACTCATTTCTGCAAACGCTGGTTTCACCGTTTCTATCATTTTGAAAAATATTTATTTTCTTTTTCAAATTAGTAAAACAGAAACTGGGTTACATAAGTAGACGTTTCAATGTGGCGTTCAAACTGAACTAATATCAGCTCCACTTGCGTTTGTTTATATACGAACTAAAACAACTGATAGCAATAATAATAATAAAAACAAATTGGTAACGTTATCTGTCCTATACACAAGTTAAACTTAGATATTGAATGTATTGGTACAGTCGGGTAGATAAGAACATTGTTATAAATTATTTGTTGATTTAATATATTCTATAAATGATTGGCATATATTATTTATAAATACATGAATTAGTGTAAATATTCTTTTTCTAGAACGTAACAATTTTTCTCAATTTTGAACTGCGGTTTGATGTACGTAAGCAATAAACTAAAAAACGAAAAAAAAACGTATTCAAAAAGAAGCTCAAGAAAGCCGAAAAAAATGTATATAGCAGAAAAATATTGCAGTTAAGGTCTTATGATGCCTACATTATTTTTAAATTTCTTTATAATTGTGTACTCTGTGTTACAATTATCTTTACACAATACCCTTGTATGTTTATATCTTATAGTTATTATCTACCATCCGTAAAAGGGACATACGTTATATGCAAATTTTAAAACTACCTATACCTACATCTTGCAGACATTGGAATTTAATCATTGGAAAGAAAAGTATAATTTTCTGCCTGATTATTTCCTTCCTAACACAGTTAATCATTGGTACTTATCCCATAATATAAGAACCCTGTTTAAAGTTAGGTACATTACTATCGTTACAATTATTAACATATTATTCTTATTAACGGGTATACATACACTCCTTTGAATTTTCCATAAAATGAAAATGTTAATTCTAAAAGAAGGTTTATGGCACCGAATGTACGTGAGAATTAGCCGAACTAAAATAAGAAAAAGCAACAAGAAAACCGGTAAAAACCACGTTTACATCGATTTGATCAATTTACGTTTTAGCGTTTTTTAGCATTGCCCTTGACTGTGAAAAATCGATAACAACAATAGAAGACCTTGATCAATGAAAAAGTTTCAACAATGGAATGAAAAAAGTTACTAATAACAGGAAAATTTTATTCGTAAAAATAGAGCAATCAGTTGAAAAATATTGACGAACTATTTATATCAATGTATATAAATAAAACAATATGTTATTTTCTTACAATTATTTATAGGTCCTTACTTGGTTGGGATTGCTACCACTGTAGGAAACTGGCTTAAACTATTTTTGTACACGTATTCCGTAGCGACTCGGGATGTACCGTGGTTTGAAATTGCTTTAGTTACTGCTACTCAATTAAAAGGAGAAAAACAATAGTATAAGCACTTCATGGCAAGGAAGTTTACCATTAGGGTTCACTTAGGCAGTTAGGGTAAAATGTCCAATTTGTGAATATCAAGATGTTCCCATCCAGTGGTTGAAATAGTTCAAAAATTATCGCGACTGTTTTAAAATTGCCGCTTCGCAGCAAAAATGTTTGCGAAAAGAATAGTTTTATGTTGCCTGAATAAAATGCGGCTGCATGTGATGAATGGGAGTTTCGGGGCTATTGTGTTAGGTTCGTGAATTATTTTCTGTTGCTTGAAATGTATTCTAGACTGGAATGGTTATTTTAAAGTCCACTACAGAAATATTTGTGTATATTTTTAAGAGTTACTAAGTACGAAACTTGGTCTTTTAAATACCGGTCACTGTGATTAATGTTGACTTGTAATTTTAAAAAGTCATAAATAATTTTGCGTTTGAATATTTTCAAAAATGTTTTTATTCAGTATTGTCATGTTCATAATATCAATGTCATTGTAAAAAGAAATTTTTATTCATACTTCAATTCAAATGCGATGTATTGAAATATAATATTAAATTAATGAGTTTATTACATTTATGTAAAGGACTGTACCGATCTGATTTTAAAAGTTTTAATGTAATATCACGTATGCAGATCATATACATATGTACATATATCTGTTACATACTTTCGTGACCTCATTCATAAGGATCGTTCGAGACTGAATAGACACAAAAATTGACTTCTTATATTACTATTGGGAGTGTCGTTATCACCTATCTTAGTATTGTCATTGTCATTTTAAAATATGCTGAAAGATTTTGTTTTTTTCTAAAAGGTTTCTGGCAATATACTTGAATAAAGAATAATCAGCAGTCTACTTCAGCACAGCTAAATGCTCGGGTCGACGGCAGGCAGTAGCGTAGGCGGTACCAGAAGCTGGCCTCCTGCGATTCCCGACCCGTATACCCAGTGAGGGGGTAGTGGTTAAAAGCTCCTCAGGGAAGGCCTATGTCGATGATGTGACGAAAATAAATATTGAAGTGACTTTTTACTGTAAGTAAATTCTAGTTACTGATTTAATTTTAGGAAAATGTATTACAAATTAATTTGACTACCAGTGGTTTATGAAGAAATTGTAGTCCGAACGTGGTTGCATATTGCAAGCGATCTGTAAAGTTAAGCAAAGCCGAGTGCAGTCAGCTAATGGATGGGTGACCTCCAGTTACGAATTTCCACGGACATTCTGTTCTTCGGTAGGCACAAACAGCCGATTCCGGTAGTTATCAGTAAGTAAGGAATGTGAAACTTTGTGGTAGGCCTTGTAGTCATAACAAAAATATCTGACAAACGAAATTAATATTAACTATAGGTATATCCAAGATTTCTGCAGTTTCGGGATATATCCGCCTCCAGATTTGAGAGGTAAAATCATTTGCAATTTAATTTATTTTTATTATTCATATAAATTTACTTTTTTAATAGTTACAAGGATATACTCGTAGCTTCTGCTTCTAACTCCGGGAGCGTGGAATTCGAACTCCGAATCTTAGACAAGCATCTTCAACTTGACAGGGTAACGTGCAATTTAAGTGCATTTAATTGTGGCTAACTGTTCTTATATCAGTAATAGAGAACATCGCGAGAATACCTGCATATCTGAACATTCTCTAAAATCTTCCCTACAGGTTGCGATGATTGTTAACATCCACCAGGCCAGCGTGAGAGACAGCTGCCTCAACCATTTTCTTTCTTACTAACAGCTGGTGTCAATTCACAGAATTAAATTAATCGAAATAATTTTAGATAAACCTGATGTAATCGATAATATAAAACTGTTGATTGGAAATAACCTATTTTAAATCGGTAACATTAATAGATGTCTTCGATATGTAGAAATAGGTCAATATTAATTAAAATATTCCATAAAACTCGAATATTTTACTGAGATATCTAACGTTCTATTTTATTATCGTAAACAGCCAACAGCTGCCCGTGACTTTGTACATGCATATTCAACTCGATTAATTAACTGAAATTTTAATTGTCAACAAATATTCGGACACACGTTTTCATAAGAAAAAATACATTAAATGTTACTACTTCATCATCATCATGATATTTAGAAGTCTTAAGAACACGTATACTATACAGTCTACCACACTGATCTTACCACACCCTAAGTTCTCGACGGTACCTTATATAATATAACACAAAGAAACACAAAGAAACACAATACAGCAATGATTATATCATGAAAAGAAATTTCAAAGCACGTAATGTCATAAAAAT